>JABASM010000003.1:0-69469 GCA_019776545.1 Brachystomella parvula
CTTCAGCTTCAGTTGTCCATAACTTACTTAAATTCATCAGACTGTGGAAAGCACCAGAAATTACAGTAACTCTTGAAAATCTTCAGGAATTTTTCCCCTGTTGACTAATTCTTCATCCCAAAAAACCTTTGAAAGTCCCGAACATGTCTGCGTAAGAAATAGGATATGGAAAAATTAAAAAAATGAGAAATAAATTAAGGTTTTGGAAGGCCATTGGCAAGAAAAAATTTACCCAGTGTCTGGTATGAGCGAAATGAAATTTTAAGACGAGAGAAAATGGAGACAATACTCTTTTTGGCAAGGAGACGAGGGAAACTGGCATTTTGATGGAGGTCCCACGGGGACGCTCGTCAGCAAAAGAGAACCCACCCTCAACCCCTCTCGTCCTCCCAATTAGAATCTCCTCGGAATCTAACTTTCTTTTCTCTTTTCAGAACCACTGAGTCCGGTCTGTTCAACGTGTCATCAGGAATCTCCTTCTGCCTGGGCTCTCATTCAGCACGTCCACCAGGCCCATGGGGTCAAGATCTATACGGAGCCATCCCACTGCCCACCACCTTTCCACTCTCCTCTCAGAGCCTCACCAACAACCCCACCCAACAATAATCACCACATCCTCACTGCCAGTCCCGCTCCTAGCTCCACTAGCAGCAGTCACAGGAGCCTCTCTGGGACGCCGTTTCCCCCACCAACACCGCCCAAGGTACCCGGTGCTGGAGGATCGGAACCATTCGGTATTCTTCGTTTCCCCTTCCCGCAGCCCTTTGCTCTCCCACGAACTGGGTCTAGTCATGACTTCAGGGCAGTTGAGCAATTGGTGGGTATGGAGCCCCCACCCCTTCCACAGCCGCCCCACCATGCAGAGTCCAACAGTTTCCTGAACAGTGATTTCCGGGCTAGTCTCTCAGGGCTGCCCTTTGACCATCGAAACGCACTCGATCTCCCAGCAAACCGGATTCTCCCACCAACATCATTAGAACCAATGGATTTCTACTCTCAAAGGCTCAGACAATTAGCAGGTGGATCTTCAATCTCACCTTCACCTTCTTCACCTGGGTTCTCTGGGAGGAAAGGAGCTCGAACTCCTCCCTCACCACTTTCACCAGAAGACGGTAAAATGAATTTTAAAATCCTGCAAAAATTTCTAAAAGCAAAAGTCTTAAAATTCAGTTGACTCGTAGTTGCAGGCACAGCGCTTTTTAATTGTTGTGCTTAACCTAAATAATTATTGGGAAATTTTATGTTAATTTTTTATTTCCATAACCTTTCACCTGTACCATACCAGTTTACCAGTTATATTCTCGGTATTAGATTTTTCCGATCTAATAAATAGCTAGGGGAAGAATGTCTGAACTTTATTTTCTTCATTCTTATCAGTATACTTGTGGACGAAGAGGGAATTCTGCATACGTAATCAAATTTGAGACGCATAAATCCATTGAGTAATTATAATAGACGATACAAAGTTGAGTTCCCATAAAAGAGCCATTAAGATCTCCGAGTTCTCGAACTCAGCCTCTCTACTGGTGGCTAATTCCAACAAAACAAGCAAATGAGTTAGAATGACTTCAGATCAGAAATTCATAATTAGAATTATACATGACTATCTATCAGCCTATAACTTCAAAAGCTATACGCACTTTTATTTTTTAGAAGAGTAGAGAGAAGGGTGAACTTAAAAATATAAAAAAAATAATGGGGAGAGGTTCTCTTTGTCTGTTTTTATCATTTGTTCTAATTTTTCTTTTGTTAAAATTTCTCAGGGAAGGGAGGGAAGTCCTGTGAATTTTGTGGAAAGAAATTTCGATTCGAGAGCACGTTGGCCGCCCATCGGCGAACCCACGGGAATGATCCACCTCACAAGTGTCCCCATTGTGCACAGGCCTTTACTTCTGCAGGCCGACTGCGGAGACATCTAAGCTCACAGCATGGAACACCTCATGAGCCCTCAGAGTCCTTACAGCAGAAATCAGTTGAAGGTCTCGGAAGCTTACGGGCCGAGTGCTCAAGTCCAATCAATTCTGGAGTTCCCACACCGTCGACAAGCGGGATTGGTTCAGGTAGTGCTGGAATTCCATCAGGAACTACGTCCTCGGGTCCGAACTCTTCTTCATCTTCACATCAAGATGAGACGCGTGCCTCTAAAGGAAATACTCCTTCTCCCGATGAAGAAGAAAATTTAAGAAATGCCCCATCTCCTAATCATTCAGAAACTGGTCGGCGGAAGGAGGATTCTGAAGATGAGAAAGCTGGGCGAAAAACCCCTTGTGGTCGAGGCAGCTCAAGAACCCGCCACCAAGATAACGAAGACAGCCACTCTGAAGATGGAGGAAGGAGACCAAATAATGTTACGTCAATGAGTTTGGTTCTGGCTCTTGGGGGTGCAGGTGGGAACAGTAGTGGGACAGAGAAAGAAAATCGAAATCGTGGCTCTGGTGAAGAGGACTCCCTTGATGAGGAGAATTATGAAGACTACGTGGATGAAGAGGAGGAGGAGGAAGAAGAAGAGGAGGAGCCTGTGGTCAAGAGAGTCCGGCGTGGGTCGGAAGGTGCCGAGCCTGAAGATTTGACCCGCCCAAAGCATGAGAATGGGCTTTTAATGCCTGGAAAAGAAATTTCGGGCTCTAATTCCCTTGTAGGTGAACTCATCGACCGATTTGGACTCACAAATATTGCCCAATACTCTGAAGCCTATCGCCAGGCGCTCAAAGAGTCTCAACTCTACTCTAAACTGATGAAGAGCGGTGCTAAGGAGAGAGGTTCTGAGGGAGGTCCACTTGTCCCACCGTTTGACCTCCCACCTCCACCCCTCTTTCCATTTGAACCAAGTCTGGAGAAAAGACTCAAAATGGAGTCAACTGAAGGGATTTACGGCAGCGGTGGGCTCTGGCTCCCAGGAGATCCGCTCAATTTCCTCAACTCTTCCACAAATATTGAGAACGTCCACCACCACCATCATCACCGAGAAAAGAACTCATTCAAGCTGAGTGGGAGTGGGAGCAATGGGAGTGGGACCGGAGGTGGAACGCCCCTGGGAACAAATGTGAAGAAGGAGAGTCGGCGGAATGACACTTGTGAGTACTGTGGAAAAGTCTTCAAGAACTGTTCCAACCTCACCGTCCACCGGAGGTCACACACTGGAGAAAAGCCATACAAGTGCGAGCTCTGCAACTACGCTTGTGCACAGGTGAGAAATCTGCAGTCTACTTTCTGTCTTTAATAGTCAAGAATACTCTTTTAACTTTTAAGAGTAGGAAGTAGCATCGGTACCTGAAATGCATTAGTTTGATTCAAGTTTTTCTTCTTTTATTTTATTTTTCTTCTTTTATTTTATTACTTGTTACTAAATCAGGTCAACTTATTTTTTAAATTCCAGAGCTCAAAGCTGACTCGTCATATGAAGACACACGGTCGACTAGGCAAGGACGTCTACCACTGTCGTTTCTGCAAAATGCCCTTCTCCGTCCCGTCGACTCTTGAGAAGCACATGCGAAAGTGTGTTGTGAATAACAATCTTGTAGCGGCTGGGAAAATGGACCTTGGTGGGAGCTTCTGCTCAGAAGAATCCAACTCCAAAGAATCGCCCTGACTGTTTGCCTGGGGGCAGATCCCACCCCCTGTTCCCTTCCCCCATTTTTCTACCTAGCCATCCCGTCTCAAACCCCCCCCCCCCCTAGGGCACATATCCCTCTCCTGTACAAAGTGTAATTAGTTCCTGGGATAATCAAGAGTTAGCCAATGAGAGGAGAGGAGCTCGTATTTGTCTTCCCCAATCCAAAGTTTACACTGAACAGGGTCTCAGCGCACCAAATACAAAAAATTAAGTTTAATGTCTCTCCAATAGCAAAGTACTTAAGAAAGCTAAGCTTCCTTCCGGTGGAGCAGTCAAATACCAAAAAAAAAATAATTACTTTTCGATTCCCGGCCCTCCTCCTGTGCCCCCTATTTTCCTATGGGGTCAAAACTAATCATGTGTCACTGAGAGTCCGGTGGGCCCAGTACTGGGCAATAGTTCCTAAATACCATTTCTTCTAAGTCCTAACCCTTCCTGTAGAGACAGAGTTACTTCTGCGCAGTCGCAGCAGAGAGGCACTCACCATCAGTCCCTAAATTCATTGTTCCTGGTAGTCTCTTTTTTGTTATTTTCAGAAATGAAAGTTGGGGCAGGTTAATTAGCTAAAAAAAGTAAAAGATTCTGTGCGTGCGAGTGGCGTGTGATTTCTCAGTTTTCTCCAATTTTTCATCAATAAACGAGTTAAATACTTATTGTCAAGAGTCTTAATAAAAATAAAGAAAAAGTCTGGATTCAATGAAAGTTTTACGTTCTCAAGTTTTGCCTCCAAAATTTATTTTCATCCAAGCCAATCACCTAATTCTTAAATCAATCCATTTGGAGATGGAAACTGGTCGGTTATTTTACTTCGACCCTGGGTTTTTTGACATTGTTTAAAACCTTACCGAAAAATTCTAATGCTTTTTATAGGGCCAGCCAATTCATTTTGCCAGAAGCAAAAGGATGACCAGCCACCAGCCTGGAAAAATTCATTTCAAGGATAAGTAGGGTTTCCGGGGTAGTGACTCAGAGGTATTCAGTGCATTCTCATACATACAGAAATTTGAAGAGCTTTCAAAATAATTAATAAAAGCTTCATCCTTTTGAGTTCCAAATTAAAATTTATAATTTCTCTAATCTGGCATTATTATCGTTTTCAGTCTACGTAATACCTGTTCAGGTGTTTTCTAGGTAGAAAATTTTTTTGGGTTTTAAACTACACAAACCTCCTATTAACATTTTGACCTGCTTTATTATTCGAAAAGGCTATTCTAGCAAAAGCTTAGTGAAGTCTGAAATACTTCGATAAGGAAAGCAATCATAGACTTACAAAATCCGAAGGCGTGATCTCAGCAATTATAGGTCAGGGGTGAATCTCACTGTGGTTTGTGACTTGTATTCGCTAAAGTCCTGCTGGGAGTTCCTTGTGTCATGAGAGAAAGTTTTGAGCTGTCTTGGATATTTCTGATTTCAACCTGAAAGAGGAGAAAATAGGAGAGTAGAAAATATGGTAGAATAGGGGTAATAGACGAGATTAGGGCAGAATAGGGGTAATAGGCAAGATTAGGGGAGAGTGGTAATAGAGAAAAATTGGGGAGAATAGGGGTAGCAGGGGGAAATAGGGAAGAATAGGGGTAGTGGGGGGAAATAGGGGAGAATAGGAAAGAATAGGGGCGGAAGGGGTAATATGGCAGAATAAGCTTAATAGGGGGGAACAGGGGAGAGTAGGGTAAAATAGGGCAGAATAGCTCCATGTGAAAATCTCGAAAACAAAAATGTCAAATTTAAAAATCTCATAATGTGAAGATCTCAAATGTGAAAATCCCAAATATATGTCAATATCCCGAAAGTGAAAATTAAAAGCTTGCAGGGACTGTTGAGTTAAACAAACTCACGTTTAGAAGCCGGTGCCAATGGAACCTTTGCATAGCATGGCAATCCATGCAGAATCATTTGAGATTTTCACACATTTAGGATTTTCGCATTTGAAATTTCCACATTTGAGATTTTTTTGTTTCTGAGATTTTTACTTGACACCGGGGAGAATAGGGGGAATAGAAGGAATAGGGTAGGATATGAGAGCCAAAGAAATTATTCAGAACCGGCAGTTATGAGAAATTCACCACTGCTTTGTGATTTAGAAAGATGCAAAATATTTAAAGCATCAGCCACAGTTAAAGACAGAAATTCAAAGGGAAAACCTAGTGCTGTCGAAAGAGTGCTAGCAGAGACGCTGGGCATGAAAACTTATGACGCTCCAAGTTACACTTCCTCCTGCTCCTGTACTTCCTACAGACACACTGGTAGGATCCAGCAAGTCCATAACTTTGTGCCCGCCTTAGGCTGGACGGGCCAACAGCACTTCAGCTAACCCTTGGCTACCTCGAACGACAAAACCCCAAGATTCAGCACATTTTTATCCGTACAAAAATAAATACAAGGGCATTCCTTCTGAGTCTTGCATCCTAACGCCATAAATTTGAAGCCAACAGCACCAACTGCTCACCTAGTAGTTTATTTTTTAAACTTGCACAAAATAAGAGGGTGAGGTAGAGTCAAGAAAGATGAATTGAAAATAGCGTCGAAGGCAACTTAAAACAATGACTAATTTCCCAACCGGTTTCGAAGCTTGCATTCATTTTTATACCGGATGAGACGATTAAATTTCAAAGGCTTATCACAGTATTGGAAGCGGTAGAGAGGAACCATCATTTGCATCATTGCAACCGTATCCAAGACGTCGATTTAAGCTAGTCTCGGCCAGCTTTGGTGACAATTAGGGGTAGGGCATCTATGTTCCCCATAATCGAGAACGTGAATTCCTCTTCTTTTTCCTAGGAAAGAAAGATGGAAATTACCTGACCCTGATTCCTCCCCGACCTCAATAAACGGAGCCTTGGAGCAAAGGATGGCCTTGAGAAAGTGCATCTAATTATGCGAAGGAAAATCTTGTTTCCTCGAACTTGGGAAAGTTTTTGGCTCCTCTGCTGGAGAAAGTAAGGAAATGAGAAGAGGGAAAGCAATTAAATGAAGAGACGGAGCTTAATCGCCAACAAAAAGAAAGTGCAAAGCAGGGTGGCAAGGCAAAGCTCCAAAACTTGCAGCAGCCTTACTGAAGCTTTTTCAACAGCGGTGAAGATGGGTTAGAAAACAAGTTCATGGGGAAGAAGACATGCAACGGGCTCCATCTGCCGTCGAGTTATTATACCCCCTCTACTTTCATCGCTCCTTTCTCTTTTTGTCTCTTTTTCTCTCTCTCATTAATTTATTCATCTCTTCTCCGTAAACAAAGTGGAGTTCATAATCCTCTAATGAGACTAATTAGCCACTCAACCTCAAGAGCCACCTTTACTGCAGTTAATAGAAACGAAGTTCTGGACAACATGCCTGAACTTGGTCGGTAAGCTCCATGCACTATGCACTATGACTACGATATGAGAAAATACTTATTGTCCAATCACTTCTGCTTAGAAAGCATCCTTCTTTAGACTCTAAAATGAAGTACTATAGAAACAAAATTGGGTTTTTGATGGCGTGAATTTCTAAAACGCAGGGTTTTATTTTGGAGGATGGAGAAGGAATAAAACTCCTCTGGCTTCCCTCCAACCGATCCGATACTTTCTCCAATTCCTTTTTTTTCTCTCTTTCTTACTCTCCCTCATCTTCCTCTGTCATTAGCCTTCCCTCGGATCATATCGATTTTTTAGGAAAATTCTTCATCTCAATCTCTAGGGCTCAGAAAAGGTACCGCCATTCCATTTTATTTTTTGAGGGTGACATCGTGAATGTGCTTGAAGATCAAGAAAACAAATACGAAGCCTGGCTGATTCTTCATTTCGATCTAGTTGTTAAATGACAGTAGATGTGCATGGTGAAAGCCACGCTACTTCATCTGGATGGCGTTACCGGCTCAAAGAATTAAAATTATATATCCTTTTATGTTTCAAAATTCTTTATTTTCAACGACAAGAAATCACATAAATGACCTTAGCTGCAATTTGAATATTCCTTTGATTGCACTAACTAATGCGAAAGTTGCTTTGATTTCTAATATTGATGTATTCCATCTGGAGTTTTCCTCTTTTCATTGCCCGTCTTTCAAATTAATAATCATTGTCTAAGTTTAATCGAACTTAATTCATCGATTGTTAGGTGTTTTTTTTTCTGCGATTCAGTAAAACAGAAAATTTTTTGGTGGAAAAGCAAAGTAGCCTTCTGACATAATATGTGTAATGCCCACTTTCGTTCCACGAACTGACCTGAAGCTAAGGAGCTGTACTGGCGACGTTTAGTAGCAACTTTTATGCATGTGTATAGCGCCTAGTGTTCACTAATTTGGTACATAAATTTGTCCGTAGTTCGGCTTGCTGGTAGATGGACACAGGTAAGATTCCCGTATGAGCTCGTGAAAGGGCTAAAATGGAGACTTGACATGAGTGAGGACTGACAGTGATGGTGGATGGTGAGGGGAATATGTCTCCTTGTTGGGGTCTCATTAGTCGAAAGGGGCGGAGGAAGGATGGGTGGGAGTCCAGAGGATCCAATTTATTTCGCATCAGCGGAGAGAGCGAGAGAAGATAAATCTGGAGAAGCGTCTCTGCTCTTGATTTTTGGTGGTTTTTGGTTGGAGGGAGGGAGGATTTTCCTTAGTATTTTCTCTCCTGCTTCTGGTAGCGAGTGTGAGGATCCTAGAAAATTGTCCTTACGAAGGATCCTGGAGCCATCCTGTGCCCCACACATGCTGCCATTCACATTTATCTTCAACTCTCAGCCAATCAACAATACACGCCTCACTGCCCCTCAACACATGAGAGCCAAAACATGGAGTCCAGGAGAGGAAAAACCAATCCAACGCATCAGAACACAAGAGACATTCAGAAATTAGAATTTTCCCACTTTCTCTTACCAACTCTCATCCACACCAAAGTCAGAGAAAGACAAACAGACACAATAGAGAAAATGAGAGAATACCTTTGGCTCGCTTTTCCTCTTCTTCCCTCTCTAAACTACTACTAATAATGAAAACTTTCTCCACACTTTAAACTACTCCTCAGTTTTACATTCTCATTATTGGAGCTGAAGTACTTAAATATAAAATCCAGATAGCGACCTTCATACTCTCTTCTCTTATCGGTCTATAAAAATCTTTCTCTAGACATTCCCTATATTTTTTCCTAAATAATAAAGAATGGGAGAGGATTTTTAGTAACCTATAACTTAGAACTCATTTTTAGAGAATGAGACTTAATAGGCTTAGTTTATATATTTCTTCCCCATTTCCTTCTTTTCCAAACAATGACATGCAATCTCATAGTATTCTGCAAAATATCACGCTCTAACATTTCATACCCATAGAGTTTGAAACCAAAGAAACTGATTTTTTCCTTGACTAATGAAATGGAAATTGTTGGTCATGCGGTGAAGCCGGTCATGCGTGCGGTAAAAATTTCGAAGATGGCTGTGGAGTATTTCTATTTTAAACAAAAATCAAATTATGACCTGTTAGTTATTAACTACGATTGAAATATTTCAGGTAAGGTTGAAAAGCATCAACTGACGCAAACAAAAAGGAGGTTCTCCGAAAACAAAATGAAAACTGGTCGTCTGGGTTTGTAATTATTGCTAGAAACTAGGGAGTGGGTTAAGTTTTCAATAATTCTAATACGCTTCTCATAGCGCTTCGTTTAACGCCTTATTTCACCGAATTTAGTTCACGCCAGCTAAAATAAAAATAAATACAGCAAACTTTTGATGGGGACGGTTTTAGTTTCTTTCTAACCGTAAAATTAACTGGCGTCCATTAACGTAACGATCTGAAGTTGCAAAATTCGAAAGTGCAAATCGCATAATACAAAGCTGTAAATTACTTTGTTCACCTACAAAAATATAAATAGGCTTGCTGGTTCCAAAGGTTTTCGCGCTTACTTTTGCATAGCAAATATGAAATTTTCGGTACCAACATTTTACAGTCATTTTAAATATAATTAAAGATTTAGTGTCCCAAAGATCTTAGCTAAAAATAGGATAACAGATACAATCAAAAGTAGCTGAATGAATGTTAAATTTACTTTAATAAACTGCTAAAACCACTTTTTGATGCTGGGAAATTTTTTTGACGAGTTTTGTATTCAAACTGCTTCTATTATTCGTTTCAAGGAATTCTTATTAGAAGAACCAATTTTATTTCTAAAATTTTACTTTTTTCTTTTTTTTTAGTTTCACCTGTGGGTTATTTGTTGAGAAGAATTAATTTTCATGAGTAGTGTTTGTATCACATGAGCTCTCCTCTGCTAGTTATTTTACATTCTTATATTTAATTATCTAATTCATCGCCTCTAAGGTATAGTATCTTCAAAGGAGATTCTTCGGTTGCTTCCTTTTCACTAGTTGTCCGGAGAAAGTCAGCGAATGACTCAAACGTGGAGGATGGGGAGGTAAGTTGTAGAAAATGAATTCTCATTTCTCTTTCGAAAATTCTGTTCTGCCCATGAAAACTTTTGATTTCCGCTTGTCTTTCTTGAGGAGAGGATGTTATGGGAAATCATGATCTAAGGAAGACAGGGACAGCTCGTCACTACGTAGACTATCTCTCATCACGAAGAAACAAGGATTGGGCCACAGCCACCCATCCACCTCTTCAGTTTCACTTCACTTCCACCCAAATCCGGTAGGTACATTTGTAGGAGGCAGATTTCCTCTGAAGCATGAAAACACTTTTACTAAAATGTACTTCCTCATCAATATTAAAATCACTTCCAATTCAATTTGCTCATAATTTCCTGTTGCCAAATCCGCCTTTAGTCCATAGACTGCTGTCTATTTTAGGTCCTCTGTTTCACTTCCATTTTCATCCCGCAACGTACTCGGACCTGCAAATCAGATAAATATAACAAAACATTAGAAAGCATACTCATCCAGTGATTGCATGCAAAAAAGAGAGCCAAAACCTCACCCCACTTCGAACCCATTTGTATCAAAAATAAGAGTAATTAATGGGGCTGAACTCTTAGGGTACACTGGTTCCATGTGAAAATCTCTAAACCGAAAATCCCTAATGTAATACTAATCCCCCATGTGAATATCTCTAAATGTGAAAATCCCTAAAAGTGAAAATCCCTAAACGTGAAAATCCCTAAATGTGAATATCCCTAAATGTGAATATCCCCCATATGTGAATATCCCACATACCCGAAAATCCCTAATCTAAATTCAGCGCCAGCTAAAATCGGCTTAAAATTCATTAGGTTTCGCTTGAATTCTAAAAAGTGATGGTTTAGAGCATTATCTGTCAGTTGACACGTTAAACTTAACCCGTGACCCCAAAAAGGTCACCAGAGGTCAACATCAGCTACAAGGCTTGTGAGATGTCCCTGGAAACCTTACCTAATGTGGAATTTAAAAATCATATGATTTTTAAATTTTAGGGCGAATTCGGCCCGAATCCCGCGGTTTAAAATACATTTGATATTTAAATGCTGTATGAGGTAAGGTTTCCAGGGACCTTTGGTGACCCTTGGGTCACAGGTTAAATTTGAAGTGTCAACTGACAGATAGATAATGCTCTAAACCATTACTAAGCTGGAAATTGTCTCGTTAAATTAACTAAATAATTAATAAAAACCTGCATTTCTGTCCTTGCAATCAGATGAATTTAGATTAGGGGTTTTCGGGTATGTGGGATATTCACATATGGGGGATATTCACATTTATCAATCAATCGTCAGTTTATTGATATAGCCAAGGGCCCAATCAACAGATATTCACATTTAGGGATTTTCACGTTTAGGGATTTTCACATTTAGAGATATTCACATGGGGGATTATTAATAGCGCGAGCGCTATTCATGCGAATGCAATGTTAGTCCGGACGTCCGGCCGTCCGGACGTCCGGCGGTGATTCAGTAACGGTTCGTCGGATTGTCTTGATTTTTGGTATGAGAGTTCCTTACGGTCCCTAGTTGTTCACTATTGAATATCTAAGCAATCGATGAAGTTTTAAAAAATTTTGATTTTTGGCCCATATGTTTATATGGTGCAAATGTGCATGTGCCATATACACCCGGTATACCCAAAATTCATAAAAATTACTAAAAACGTCAGAAATACATAAAAATTACTAAAAACGTCAGAAATACATAATACATAAAATTTACTAAAAACGTCAGAAATTCATAAAAACTTCAGAAGTCATCGAAATTTCAAAAACCCTCATATACACCCGGTACATCCGGCACTCGGTATTTGTGTACACCAAATGAATTACACTCGCGCTATTCCATACTCCCGTGTTTGAACGGTTTATTATATTAGGGATTTTTGTTTTAGGGATTTTCACGTGTCACCGGGTACAGTATACTTATAAAGAAGAGTGTGTGATGGTGATTATATTACAGCCTGTTTCAACTTAATTTCCTCGGAGAAAGTTCCTAAGTATTCCACCTTTTTGAAATTAACGATACTTCTAAATTGCATTTTAGCAGAACGACTTCAGCAATCAATTTACAAGGTTGAATCTAATAAATTAATTGAAGGGAAATCGTTTAAAAATGTGTTCAAAATATCGATGAAGCGAGTTTCAAAAAGGTGGAAAATTTTCTCTGCAGAAATTAAGTTGGAGCAGTTTATCATTTGCTCCAAACTTCCCATCTCGATCTCTCTTCAGTGCAACTTTTAGAGCAGAGAGGATGCGAATTTGTTATGAAGGGGCAACCTCAGTCTCTCCTTTTCGGCTGATTTTTACTCGTCGTTTACCCTTTTTGAGGACGAGGTGCCAGGAGGAGGTGGAAAGGGAATGAGGAGTGAGTGAAGAGGTCATGAGGAGGAAATGGGGAGTGAATGAGAAGGTGAGGAGGAAGAGAAAATCAGAACTTATGGACCATGAATGACTCAGAAAAATAAGCAGAAGGCAGAAAAGCTTTTTCGCGAATTTAAATTGCTAAATTGTGAGGATTTGTGAACGTGGAGTGTACGGAAAGCAATATTTCACTAAACCCGCTAAAAACAATTAGGCTGGATTGCTGTAGCGCTGCAACCAATTTTAAGACGATGCACTAAACATGGCCATGTGCTCAAAAACCCCTCAAATCTGTGGAAACCAGGAACTCAATTATTTTTTGCTGTATATTCAATTTTTTCAAATCCATTTTTCAGCTAAAATGCGATTTAAAATTAATCTGATACCAACAATTTACGCCTTAAAAAATTAAACACTAACCAAGTACAGTCAGCAGCAAAATTATAAGAACGGGGTCTGATCTGCTGAAATAATCAGTTCCCTCCAGAATTATAGAGGGATCGCTTTTTACTACGAAGCGCAGTATTGAAATAGGCTATGTGTCAAAAATTCAGCCAGATCGCTCCCCAGAAACTGAAGTTGTCGCAAAAAAACCGAATTCAGAGTAAAACAGGTTTCCAAGGACTGTTGTGTCGAACGACCTCACGCTTACCACCGTCCAGTGTCGGGTGAGTTTGACCTATTAAGAAGGTGTTTTTGAGGAGTAAATTTTGAGGAGGAGGAGGAGAGCTGCCGTTAACACTGGAGGAGGAATTGAAGCTGAAGCTGGAGAAGAAGTAAGTGTCGGAGGAGGAAGAGTAAGTCCTGGAGGAGGATGGAGAAAGAATTAGAGGTTGGAGGTGGGGTAAATCTTGCAGGAGAATGAGGAGGAGTAAGTATTAGAGGAGGAGAGGGGAAGGAACTATTGTTCTTGGAAAAAGGTAGATTCAGCGAATTGAGATTCGATAATTTGTGCAATCACCTTTGAATCTCCTCAGCAAGCCCCCCCTTAAGGTAAGAGAGCTGGGTATTTGCGAAAACTGTGTTTTTCAAACGGTTTGTCCGGCGTTGACAAGCAGTGCAATTCCAGATGAATCCGGCTTTCTCACTGCCGGAATGCTTTCTTACGAAATTTCTTGTGCTTGCCCCGCACTGATACTTATAAAGTATTCAAAATTTAGCAACTTGAATTTACTGTCTCCATCACACTATTAGTGAACGATAGCGTGGGTTGGTCAAAATGCCTCATGAAGTTCGCCTATATCTCGGCTGAACGTAACAGTGAACTGATTTCTGTTTTTAATCAACTGAACTGATTTCTGTTTCTGTTTATAACCTCGGAAACTTTTACTTTTATGCAAGCTCATGTTAAAGGTAACCCTCCTCCTCCTCCAACAGTTTTAATCCTCCACCTCCGATTCCTCCTCTAGTGTTAGCGAAAACCCTCCTCCTCCTCAAAATTTACTCCTCAAAAAAACCTTCTCAATTGGTCAAACTCACCCTCCAGTGTCATTTGCTTAGCATGAAAAGAATCCATGAAAATTCAAGAACTAAAAGTTCCTTCCACACAACAGTCCTTGAATACTTGAAATTTTCAGAGAGGATTTCACACAGTTCGGATTTTCTCAGTTAGGCTTTTTGTAGTTGCGATTTTTGTTTTAGGGATTTTCACATGGAACCCAAGTTCCGGGGCGTTACTCCGAGTGATCTGTGAGTGAAAACGGAAAATACAGCGAATAAACTTATATATGAAGACTTTTTTTAGAATTCTTAGTTTAACTCAGGGTGCGTAAACTGTTTTTGTTTTTGGCTTAACCCTGGTTAAACTATACACTATCTCATAGACCTAACGGGTCTGCGGTTAGGTCTATGGGAAACGAAAAAATAAAATAAAAAAATTTTAAGTTTATCTTGGCTTGGGTTTACTTCGGCATTAACGAATTCAATAAATTATTTTTGCACGTCAAAAGCTAATCAGTTATTATGGATACTATTCGAGTTTCCGAAGTTAACCCGTACTCAAGTATACCCCTCATTTAAGAGAAGGAAGAGACAATACGCGTCGCTAGAGATTTTCAGCCAACGACTTAATTATTTGGGAAAAATCCAAATCGCTGTTCTAGCTTCCCAGCAGATTCTGCGAAAAAGCTTCCTTACCGCGTTTAATTTAGTGCGTCTTCAGCCTACTCAGGGAACGCTGGGCTCGTTTCAAACTCATTGTTTAGGATTTTCATTTTAACCCCCCACCCTCCCTCCCTCCAGATGTATGATTACTGAATTAAAAACGTAATTGACAAATTAAGAATACGAATTCTTTTCGATTTAATTCAGGAATCAGTTTGGACGTTTCGGCTTTGGCCTTCCTCGCCAAAATAAATTAAACTGAGATGAAAAAAAATAACATTAAGTTCTACAAAAATTTCTAATCTCATGGTGCCAAGTAGAGAATGTTTACTTCAAAAATTAACAGCTTTGATTCCGAATTTATCCAGTTGCAGAATGTGATCTCACCAATATGAGTCATATGCATTTCCTCAGCCTCCTAATTTTCTTTTTCAATATATACAATTCCTGAAATGTCATTTTAAAAGGGTTTTACCAAAGTAAATTATTGATGATAGGGATTTCTCTGGGAAAGGCGTCTGTCCGTGAGGGTTTGGAAGATGAGTCATGGAGGAGAAAGTGAACCCGGGTGGGAAGGAGGGGGGGGGGGTGTTGGAGTGAGTGTTGGAGGAAGGTGGATCTCCCTGGTCATCAACATCATCGGGTAGGCTAAGATGAGAGTGAGAGTGGGGGCGTTCCTATTTTTTGCTTCTGTGACTGGAATGGAGGCCGATCGAGATGTTTTTTTTTTTCTTTTTGTGGCCAAGCGGAGGGCAGCTCACGACTCGCGGTTCTTTCTGCTGGGCGCAAGAGTCGATATTATGGATTTTTTTCACTTTCTCCCCCTATTTTTTTTTTTTTTTTTTTGCCGGGAATTGAAAAATCCGGGGTGGCTGCGGGTCGGGTAGCCATGCAGAAAGCAACCCTTGCTGCTATTGGATGAGCAGGTGTAGTCCTTTTATTTCAAATAAAAGGGAGCCCTTCTATTTGCACCTGAGGTGGCCCTCCGAGATTAATTTACAGTGTAAGATTTCTCAAAGTCTGTCTCTTTATATAAAGAATGGATAAAATTTTTTTTTTCTGAGATGTCTCCTTTCCCGTAGTCTCTCAGTCCAGCGGAGAGAGTGAAAAAGAGAAGAAGAGAAGGGGGGGGGGGGGGGGGGGGGGATGGGGGGGGGG
Organism: Brachystomella parvula; assembly: GCA_019776545.1. Lineage (NCBI taxonomy): Eukaryota > Metazoa > Arthropoda > Collembola > Poduromorpha > Brachystomellidae > Brachystomella > Brachystomella parvula. The sequence goes on from JABASM010000003.1 coordinate 15,609, forward strand.
GGTTGAGTAGGCAGGATTCACCAGGAGATAAATCAGACTTTCTTCCGATGTCCCTTCTTTTCCCTCGTATTTTTTCCTCTCCCTAAGTTCCGTATTTCGCCTAATGGACGGATCAATACTTTCTCCTCCTCTTCCGTCGCTCTCTTTAATTCTGCTCTCGAAGTGGTCGTCAGTGGAGACAGATCGATCCAGAGGCACTCAATCACTCGCGGCCAACAGGAGGGACAATCAAAAAACTCCCAGGAACCAACCCAACCTATCTTCCCGTTGCCACGGAAACAATCAGGGAAGAGGGAGAGAAAATGAGAAGGGAAATGGTCACACTTGGCCAGGCCTTTAAAAAAATATTCACCCCATACGGAAAGGGGGAGGCGAAAAAATGAAATTTTGGAGAATAATTCAAAAGAGGGGAGAGAAACAAAAAATGTCGTAGTCGTAGAGGAATAATTTCCAAGGGTCACGACTAGGAGGGTGCCATTCCGCACACTTTTCACATCTCGGATACAATCACACGTGCCGGATTTTAACAGCTCAATCATACATGTTTTTACTGCCCAGCTACGAAGTGTTAGGTAGGAATCTTTAGAATGATAATGAGTGGGAATTGTTAAACAGAGAAAGGAAATTATCATTTTGAGGTAAAGGAGACTTTTCGAGCAGTTCCTATTTTATTTATTTATTTCATTTGCGGTCCTCATTTTCTTCTATGCAGTAAATTCAAACTTCTTCAAATTTTAATCTTGTACTCCCAAAATATTCTTCTTTATGAGTTCAAGGACGTATGTACATGTCCGAATTTTTATTAGCAAGCTTCCCAAACGGAACTTAATTATTACCTCAGATTGTTGAACTCATTGTTTCTTATTATTCGAGTCGAGACTGTTTTCCAAGCAGCTCACTTCTAGTAGTGCTGAACAATTATTGTAATAAAACGTGCTTGTGTGAAGATGAGTGTGTGGGGATAGAGAAGGTATAGAGAAAGCAAAGGGTGACTACGACAGAGGGTCTTGTCGAAATAGAGGAGTGGAGTTTCTCAAAGTCTTGGATTCATTAGTTTTTCCCTTTTTATAAAAAGGGAAAGGGTAGAATTCTGTCATCCGAGTCCTTCTCCTATTCCAATGGAGGGAAATCCAGGCTTTTCATTGGACAAACTCTACCCAAAATGGCTTCTCCCCTCAAAAGAGACATCTGACCTTCCCTTGACCACCCTCACCCTACACTAGGCTCATTACTACCCTTCAGAGGTTTAAGATATCATGAGACCATGAGGAAAGTCCACTTTCTCCATCTGGGTTTCCCAAGGAAATATAATGAGAACCAAAATCTAATAGCATCTGCTTATCTTTTTGAAAATTTTGGGAAAATGCGAGAAAAATGATACTAGATTTTGTTTTTTATGCAATTATGCCCATCCGAAAGGAGAAAAATCAAAATTCATTTTTGTTTGTTTTTTATCGAAGAGAAAGAGTTTTTGGCTAAGGAAATTTTCATCTGAGGAATTTGTTGGTCGCTGAACTCCCAGACGGTGATACCCTTCACTAGAAAAGTTGAAGGATTTTGAGAAAGAACTTTGCAAATCCGTTTTGATCTATTCATTAGTTTTTATATCAAACAATTGATTTTTTACAGTAGCCGGTATCTTTCCCAAATTTTACCTGCAGATATAATGAAGTTTTCTAGACACTGTGGACAAACTGAAATGTTCCTGCATTTAAAGTTGAAAAATTCTAAGCATGAGCATAGCAGACGGAAAATAGAGAACGTTATAGTTGATTTCCGAATTTCAATGATTCAGGCAACTATAGGGGCAAGTATAGTATGGTCTTCATTATAAAGAAAGCAAGTCCGGACAAGAAACGTGTGACAAGAAACACAAAATAAAGAGAGGGAGGATTGAAGCCTAGCTGCTATTCATTAATCTGGGTAGGTAGTAATATTCAAAAATTAAGTATTTAAGTTAAGTGATTTGGATGAAAGCTACGGATGATTTTCTTATAAGTTTTTTAAGAACAGGAATTTTGAAGAGGAAATCTTTTCATTTAGGCGTTATAAACAGCATGCACGCATAAAAAAGTAACAGGAAAGTTTGAATGAAGTACTCAAGCGTAATTGTATTATTTGAACATGCAATAACTACTTTAAATTGACTTGTATTTATAACTATGAAACTATAATTTGTGGAAAGAAAAGTCGCATGAGGCCGTTGAAACTGGTTTCTGAAGGGTAGAAAAAAAGCTATGGGAAAGTTATCTGAAAAGGACTAAAATCAAACAAAGAGCTTCGCACCAAGTCCCCAATCTGCCAATAAAATATAACTTTTGTGAAGGCCTCCTCCCCATGCTGAGCAATTAAAGGGTCCTATAAAGGTAGGTTCTAGTACCTTTACACCATTCAGGAATAATAATCAAATAACTCAACGTAGGTTTAAGGTTTCCTTGAAGCCTACGTTTATGTTTTTCCTAAAATTAGTGCCGGCGTATGGCTTTGCTCGAATAATGTATCGGTTGAATTTATAATATCCTCAGTATAATTTTGACTCCTTTCTTTTGATTTATTTTCTTGCGAAAATGAAAAAAAAATTGCAAAAAAGTCCTTTTGGCTACATTTTATTTCTCAGTGATTGGTTTTGATTTGAAGTAAGAACTAGCAAATCAGGTCTTTACCCGAAAAAAAAATTAAAATAGATCTCGAATGCCGAATTTCTTCCAAAATTTTCTTCGAGTTGGAATGTAATGAAAAGAATACATCCCAATGGGATTTTTTTTACCATCACTTTGCTAAGATTTTGGATTCAAAAATAATTCAGGAATCATTCAGCTTTTAATTTTCCAATTTAATTTCCACTGCTGAAGAAAGGCATCAAGCTGAAACGTCACGTTATCATTCTTGAATTAAATGTAAGAATTTTGTGTGGTGATTTCTCGCCCCTATTTTCGTATATTCATTCGACTGAACCAGTTGAGGAATGGCATTGCTAATGCTTGATTAACCCTTACGCAAATTCCTTAAAGTTTTTGTCCCAGACTCCTCAAAGGTGGTTGTTTTTTGTAAAAAATTTCTTAGTAGTATTACCTTTTGTCTTAGAAAAATTATTCAGACCTTTTCCAATAGATTGAATTAGAAGTATAACCCTTCTTAACTTGCTTTGCTTGCATCAAATAATTTGACTTGAAATCGCATTCCGCTAAAAGTGGAAAAAGCTACTGCTACGTAACTCCAAATTCAAAAATAATTTTATTAATTACTCACACTTGCTTCATTTGTTTATCTACAGTCGAGATTCAGGCTTTTTGGAGTCCGGTTGCAAGATCTAAAGTTTCATTAAAAAGCGTAAAAGAAGCAGTAAAATTTTTCTTTCTAAATTAGTAATACAATCTTAATTATTAAGATTGTGGGTGAGTCCGCATCATTCAAACTCCTACCACTATTCTTGTTACTACTTTAACTTCCATAGTTAATCTAGCTGTTAGATTTTTAAAATTTTTGCTTTCAAATTCAAAATTTACCTTAATTTCTTGTTACGCTTCTGTTTATATCCGAGCCTTTACCCCACGATGCTATTTGCTCAAATCAATACAAAGCTCAAGATAAATTGTATTAGTGCAAGAGCACAATACTAGCTTTCTTTAGTCTTAGCATTAAATTATAAAATAAACCGTGCAAACACGGGAGTATGTAATAGCGCGAGTGTAATTCATTCGATGTACACAAATACTGAGTACCGGATGTACCGGCTGTATATGGGGGTTTTTGAAATTTTTATGAATTTCTGACGTTTTCTGAAATTTTTTGAATTTCTGACGTTTTCTGAAATTTTTATGAATTTCTGACGTTTTCTGAAATTTTTATGAATTTTGGGTGTACCGGGTGTATATGGCATATGCACATATGCACATATGACACATACACACATATGCACCGTATACACCATATACACCATATACACCATAATATACACATATGGCCCAAAATCGAAAATTTTCAAAACTTCACCGATCGCTATAAAACTTAAACTTCGAGAACTAGGGACCCTAAAGAACTCTCATACCAAAAATCAGGTCACTCCGAGCAGCCGTTACTGAGATAATCACCGCCGGACGGACGTCCGGACTAACATTGCATTTGCATGAATAGCGCTCGCGCTATTAATAAAGTAACTAAAACACTAGGGAAAAGAAAATAGTTTACATGTATTTAGTTAGGATTGAGAGTTAAGGTACAATTATCCAACTGAAAAACAAAATGCTCGAATCTATAAGTAACTTCCCCTTCACATTTGGCAGAAGAATTGTTTTCTTGCAGTAGTGAGCACCCCGCATCAAGGAAAACTGAGGAAAATTCCGGAGAAAACTCTTTTCACTCAAACTCATTTCTTCTCAAGAAATGCAATGCATGTGTTTGATCTATATGACAAAAACTTTTGCTATGCAAGATATGCAATTTATTCATTCAGATTTCCGGAAAATTATTTAAGTAAACTCTTGTTGCTGATAATAATGCAATGATTGAAAATGATTTAACTACTGCTGATTGGGTTTAGGGCCGCATGTTATTTTAAGTCTTTGCAAGAAAATTAGATACTAAAGAGAAGTCTCAGGTGGGAGTTTAAGCAAATTAAAGAAAATCATTGCCCGCTTTCCCTTGGTTTCAGTTTTTCTCCTTTCCTTTCTTTCTTTTCAAGCGGTCAAAAACTCAATAACTGAATAGCTGTACTAGAAGAGAGCAGCAAAAGAGAAAGTGATCTCAGAGAGGAAAAACCTAAAGGTACTGCACATACTACACCGTGGTACAGGAGTGCTCCACTGGATGGCGATGAGGTAGAGCAAGGGGAAAATAGGGAGGCTGCCGGTTAGTTCCTCGAAATCCCCCTCTCCCCACCCTGAATGCACGTACCCTACGATGTACAGTACATATTCGTTCCCAGAATTATTCAGTCTCCCTGTTTTTCATCCGGATTCCAATGGAAGTGGATTTGTGTTTGTCTAATTGACAACCTGTCATGTATGTCTCCTCTCTCTCTCTCTCTCCATCTCATATGCATGTCTCCATAGAAGAAGAGTTGGAGGGGAGGGATGGGGAGTTCCCATTAATCCCAACTTGGTTGACGTCAACTACAAAATACCTCAAAGTAAAATCCACTACAGTTACATACTACTGTTACCATTTGTCTTAAGGTAAATGAAATTAATCCTGCTTTTATGAAGTCCTTTTCCGAATGAATGAAATGAAGCAGACTTTTTTTTTCTATTTTGCTGAGATGTGACTGAAAGAGGGAGAGAAGGATTTCCAGCCCTGAGATTTGAGGCTATGATGAAGGTTAAATTCAAGTGAAGTGGAAGTGACCAAAGCGAGTCTAATTGAAAGTGAGAGGATAGGGTCTTTGAACTCTGTCTTTTCTCTTTTAATTACGCCATACTATGCCTGAGGTTTTGACTTTCACCTAAACCAAATGAGAGCATGTGGTTATTTCCTAGTTTCCACGAATGACAGGGCGACCTCAAGTACTTTTGCCCCTTTCCTCAGCTCCAGGGATCCCAAGTCTCTGCACATATTGAGGAGAGCCCTTAGAGAGGAGATGAGCCGTCAACCTTTTAATTAAAGTCTCTGCTCATCTTATTCTATCTCTACTCTTCATCCAGTCCAAGAGCACCCCACCTATCCTCATACCCATTATATCTCTTTTCTATGGAGTCCTTTGTGATGATGGTCTTTTAGAAAAGGAGATTGAGTAGGATGAGATCTTTTTTTCTTATGTCCTACGTCCAAAATCCTTCATTCCATTCCAACTGACTTTCTCTCCCTTTCCCGGTTGACGGATTTTCTTTCCCATTGTCCTTTGCTTCCGTTGGCCTACGACAGACTTTAACTCTCCGGCGGTGGTGGGTGAGTCTCCAGGGATTTTTACGAAGAGTCACTGAGATCATTTCCAACGTTGGAAAAAAGGAGGGAATCGATGATGATGAAAAAGAAGCCAAGTTTCGCTCCGGAGAAGACGGATGATTATGGGATGAGGAAGGAGGAAGAAGGGAAAAAAAAGAAAGAAAGAAGAGTCAGCAAGAAAATTGGTTTCTCTCCTTTCTCTTTTTGAACCGGCGGATCATAACTTCTCACATTGGTTATATAGTGCTGACCAATTCCTTCATCTAAATCAAAAAATTTATATTTTCTTGTTGATTTGGCTGACAGCTCAAACTGTCTTACTCAATTCGGTGTGTTGAATTAATTAATTAAGATCAGGAACTTAACATGTGATCAGTAAAAAAGCTATAATCGTAAATGCCGTTTGAATGCCTTTTGTTTATTTTTTTTGCAAACTTCAAGGACAACATCGCCAAAGTTTACGTTAGGTAAGGTTCACCACTAGTTCAGTTTAAGTAGTATCCAGCGTAAATGCTCGACTGAAGCCCCGGTCTCCAAATCCTTGGACGCTTTATGGGTAAAATCTGCCGGAACAGGGATTTATTTTGCTGTCCAATTCGGAGAATTATAGTTTTTTCTCAACTGCAGAGCTAAATCCTAAGCAAATAAAACTGAAAGGATACCGCAGGACTTCAAAAAAATTAAAACTACGATTACGTAAAGTTTAGCGTGGAACACGATAATGTCGTAGAAATTTGGAAAAAAATTAATTTGAGGCATTGAAACGGCGATTTACGGTTATGGCCGTATTTTTTTTTGATCACCCGTTTACTTAATGAACGTAAGATAAAATGCATTTTTTCTGCTCAAAAGGTTTTAAAATCTGATTTCATGAAAATTAAAATAATTTTCTTGCCATTAAACCCACACTTTTTGTAAACCCGGAAGGCAGTATTTCTGAATATCTCGGGTAAAAGTTTAAAGGAGCTGGTCACTTGAACCACTTCTCTGCAGTTTTATCTGCGGTTTTCGGCTCAAGAGTTACTTTTCCTTGCAAAAGCCCTGTCATCTAATGCTCTTCCAGTAGAAACCCCATGATGGCCATTTGAGACTCAATAGGCTGAATCGGCCTTTTCTGTCCATGTCCACCCATTCCATCTCCTAAGTAAACTAACCCCTCCACTGTACTTCGAGGACACTGACACAACCACCACTCCAGGATTTATGGCCCTTCCTTTCCAGATGGACAACTTCCAATGGATCATCCCCAAAATCGTCTCAGATCCGAAAAAATGCTGTACAATAACTTTGTGAAAAGGTTTCTCACGGGCTTCTAAAGAAGAAATTTTGATTAATTCAGTGCCTTCCTTCAATCCTTTATTTTTTATTGGTTCTCCAGGTACAACCTGTACAATTTATGATCCAGAGGACAAAAGTGAACCCTTTTCGACGTAAGAGAAAGGGTTGAAGGATGATGAGATGGACATTTTATTCTGGGTCCTAATGAAATTCACTAAAAAAAGGATCTTCGATATAAAAAATCCTTTGAAAGGAGAGTCCAAGCAAAAAACTCGGAGTTGAAAGTGAGTCTTCCTCTTTTTTTTCAATTTTTTTTTATTCGGACGCCGTTTTTTGTTCTCGTTGCCAAATAAAAGGAGTCCCTGGGTCCTTTCCGAGTGAATAATTGCAAGAGTGAGAGAGCTATGTTAGAGAAAAAGGTTCCGGGTTTGTTGTTCTTTGGGATTGTCTAATGTCCTCGTAATTTGGTTATGAAGTGGAGAGTCTCGTGGTCTCTCCGTGGTGCCCTCGATTCGTGTAATCCGTTGACATTCGCAAAAGAACAAAAGACAAGTCTCCACATACAGCAGTACTACGTGAGAGAGAGAAAAAAGGACCCTTTTGTCCTGGACAGAATTTAAAATTTACACGAAGAGAGGACTCAACCCTTTTTTTCCTTCTTCGGTCCTTGACATTTTGACATAATGGGATAGATACCCCTTCTCAGGTCACAATCTCCTTCCCCACCCCCCTTGATCTCACTTTGTGTAGAATACTACTACACTACTACTACTGCCCCACTTCATCTAATGAGTTTAATCTCATAATCTCAAAAACCCACTCTACAGACACGTAGAAGATCCTTTTTCCAAAAATCAGTGAAAAAAGGGTCCCTATAAGTCCTCAAAAGGGCTCAAAGTATCAGTTTCAATCTGATCAGTTACATTTTTACTACAAAGAGTTACGAGATCAATTTACAAACCAAAAAACCACTCAAAACGGCTGGAAAAACAAACAAAACCCCTTTGTCAAAATCTGGAATCACATTAAAAAAAGGAAAACAAATAACAATCAAAAATTAAGTTTTGATTCACTTTAGTTCACATTAATGAATAAAATAAAATGTAAGACCAGTCTACTTCCCGTCTATTATGGTCCGCAGTGAAGAATAAGTGTTGTAAGGCAGGGTGGAATTCTTCAAAATTTAAAAGGCGACGGGACAAGGTAAGACCGGGTGAGTAACTAGATTGCTTGGTCAAAATACTCGAAAATATGCTATATATTATTAGCTACTTTAAATTATATTTTAATTCAAAGCAGACCAGCTGCTTTAAGGAATTGTAACCATGAGTGTAACCTGAAATATGAACTCACAAATCATCCTATGAGCAAACACCAAAGTACAATAAATTCTCAACCTTCAAGAATCGAATTAGGATTATACTATTATTATTTTCGGCTTGTACATGAATATTATTCATCCATGTCCATTGCACGGAAAAAACAATTTTACTCTTTTTTCCATTAACTATTTTAAGAAATTTTCTACCTCTAAAATTTATCCCTAATCAGTGAAAGTGTTTTGAATAAAATTAAATAATGTCTCTCATTAAAAAAAAAAAAAATTTAAGAAGAAAACGACTGAAAAATTCAAGTGATAGTCACAACTGGGTTCAATTTATTTACTCTATATAGAAATTATTGCATAGAATTTCCCTTTCATTTTTAATGCATAAGACCACAAGCTGGGACTCATTTATTGTACCCCCTATTCAATCAGGAACTGCAGGATTTTTGAATTAGACTCGGACTCGTAGACTTTAGTTAAACGCGTTTCCCACTTGGCTAGGCCTCACCTCCAAAATTGACTTTAGAGGAAAAGATAGTCTAGTTGAGTGAAAGAGGGAAAGCGGAGTATTTTCACCTGTTGAGGAGATTCAGCCGTGTGCTTGTTTTGTAGAGAGATGGACTTTCGGAAGCTGGGTAAGTGAAAGTAGATAGAAAGCAGTATTATGAGTGTGGATTGAGTATAATGTGAGGAGAGGCAGTGTGTGGCTAGAAGTTTTTGGATCGATTCTCCCGGATTTCTGTCTCTTTTGGAAGGGAAAGTGGGGAAACATGCGCTTCTCTCCCTAATGACCACTAACATGGCCACCAGTCATCCCTAACACGCCCTTCCTCCCTCGTCCTTCTTTCTCCATGACCCCATCATCCGTCTCTCTCTCCCTACCCACAACACATTCACTCTTCTTTCTCTTACTATTCTCTCTCTTTCCAACTCCGTAATTGGATTTCCCTTCTTTCTCAGCTTTATCTTCACCAGAAGCTGGCAGAGAGAAAGAAAAAAAAAAGAAGGAGATGGATGAGAAGTCAAGGAGACGCAGGAAGAAGAGAGTCAACCACTACCCTCAAATTAAAATTTTTTTATCTAGGCTTCAGAGAAAGAAGAAAGAAAAAGTAGAATTGAAGCAAAGAGGGACTGCCCAAAAGAAAATCTACAAACTCTTCCTTATACGTCTCAACCCGGATCTCCAAAGATCCACTTTTACTGATGAGAAAAATACAAAAGTCGTTTCCATACAAAGGACTACCTCATCTCTTCACTTTCGCCTCAAACAGAACACACACACAAAGCAGAGGTATACAAAATTCAACGTTTTACGAATCACAAATGTCACTCATCTCGAATATTTACAAAACAGGAGTACTTGAATCATTGTAATTTTTTCAAAAAATTTGCATACAAAATTTAGAATTAAAACTTCATCTCTACAAATAATAGAAATCTAATTATTCCTACTCGCTACATAAGTCTGACTTTCCTTGAAAATGACGAAACAGATTTTCCTTGATCTTATACATACGAAGGTTTATATGCGGGGCTCCCTCGCAGAGAAGAGAAAGTGGAAGGGGGATGAAGGATCAAAACAGCTTACCACACTCGGACCTTCTCCACTAATTATCTCCGACAAACTTTCTCTGTCTCAGATTCTTTTCTCTCACTTTCACTTTTCCGGCCTCATAGACTTCGGAGCTTGGAAGACTGGTGTTTCTCACTTCGAAAGATGAGTAAGTACTGAGAAGGTCCTTTGACGTCTCTGCATAATAAGGGCCTCCTTCATGTAAATGAAAGGCTCTGCAGGAGCCCTTAGGTAGAAAGGGTTGAGAAGGCTCGGCTCTTCTCATTCGCCGCATGCAAACGAGCCTTTTCTCCCTGCCTACTTTTGCTGCCTTCAGGAGCCTCTCTGCATAATGAGGGACCCTCAGAGAAAAAAATAGGAGTTTCTCGCACCTTTGATTATAAAATTTTTGGGTGGTGAATGAGAATAAAAGGGAGGAATTCTTTTCCGGAGGATCCATGCATGTGTTTGCATAATTTGAAAAAGGGTACTATGCCTAAGAAGCACCTGGACTAGTGGGAAGAGTGTGGCTCCTAATTACCATATCCGAAAGATCCGAATCCTCATCCTTCCGCTCAAGGAGCCCATCATCAATTCACCCAATTCAATAACCCTTTCTCCAGAATGAGTGAGTGAGGGTACATCGAAGCGAAGGATCATCGGAGTCTCCTTTTCTCATGCTAATCAAGGACCCTCCGTTTTTTTTAAACTTTAAAATCCATTTTTCTAACCCGAGTCCCATGAGCCTTGACTCCCCGTCGCCTCCGATCCCTTCGAAGAGACCCATCTCTAACACTAAACATATAGTATATACTCACTTCAGAGACACCAAAGGGTTAGCCTCCTCCAGTGTGAGGGTCACAAATTTTATTAACAACAACAACAAAAAAAAATCAGTCCAAGTCTCTGGGTCCTTCTGTTGAGTTCGAATTCTGGAAAGTAAAAAAGTTTCTCTTTGCCCTAAGGGAGTAAGGGTCAGTTGACAGAGAGGAGTGGTCAGTGAGGTAGTGGTGTATAGTGAGTGGGTGTTTTGTTATGGGTCCTCCCAGGACAATGGAAGAAAAGAGCCCTTCTCAAGCGGACACACCCTCAAAGGGCTCCAACCCCTCCTCGCTCCTATATTTTCACATTTCTGGAAAATCTGCTTCTACTCTCATCCATCATAACCTTTTCCACCTATTTTCTCCAAAATCAATTTGTTATACCTAATCACTACTGAATGAGCCTGTGTTTCCGGATGAAGCCCTTCATTCTAATGTGGGATTTATTGAATTGTGGCAGTGTCAAAAATGGTTAACTAAATGTTGCCTTATTTGAAGGCGTTGATTGGTTGAATGAACTGATTAGGAGAAGAGGCACTTCTCTTATCTCATATGGGGGTCTCAAGGACCACTTGAGAAAAAGGGACGATCAAAAACCGCTCTCAATGCATTCAATCATCCAAGCCCGAATTTTGTTAAATATTGTGAAGTGAAAGTGACCGAGGAGAGAGAAGAAAACATTTTTGTCTCTAGCCAATAATTTTTCTCCTAATTGGAGAAAGTAGACTCCATCCAAAATTTCCTAGTAGTGCGAGTGCTGTATAGTATAGGAGTATTCTGCTACAAACTAAACTCCTAATTGGATGACATCCGACTCTCCTCGGCTAAAAATGAGACTTTTTTCCTAATTGGAGAATTTGAGAAATAATAAAGGAAAGAGAGGGGATACCCCAGGTGGGACTGGTTTTGTCTTCTTGTCCGAGTGCTTCGTCCGTTGGTCCTCCCAAGAAGAAGGGGAGATAATTTATGCGGAATTGTCCTCTAATGTCATTGTGCTCTATGCAGACTCTCCATCTGCTTCACTCGCATTATGCATATTCAAATGAGGCTCATTGTAAACGGGAAAGGGGTAAGAGAGACCCACGGATTAGCAGCAGTTGGACCCACCTGGAAAATAGAGGAGGCACGTGGGTGGGGCAGAAGCTAATCTTTACAACTTATCTAAAGTCCGTATTCAATACTAAGTTCGGACAATGGAAAATTGAAAAGTTTCACTATAACTTTTATTATGAGAGTCTGCTTAATTTTTAAATCAAACAAATACCTATTCAGTTTTATTTTCAAAAAATTACAGTTTGATACTTGAGAAAAAGCAGGATTGCTACTTTGTCTTTTTTTCATTTAGGAGAACATTTTAGCAGATTCGGTAGAAAACTTGTTATTGTAAACAAGAATCTGAAGAAGTTGGTCGAAATTTCTGCGAGAAAATAAAAAAAAAAAGGAAGTGCACAAGTTGGAAGTAAGGTTGAGCACAGCGGGTGATAAATCAAGTGCAGCATAGCGGTATTTTTTGCATTCTGGTTTTCTGGAATGAAGGTGCTCTATTCTTTGCTTTTGATCCTCTTTAATTGATTTCGCAATCAAGGAGCCAAGTGCTTCAATCCAAAACTTGTTTTCCTATTCTCAATTTCACTTTTGTTCAACTTATTTTTTTTTCTGTAGCTCAGATTCCTTCATAAAGTAAAGCAAAAAACACTACTTACTTTTGGATCTTCATTCGTAAAAAGAAAGTTTTGCTTTTAAAGAGCTCCTGCTCTAAACAATTTGTTAAAAAAAGAGTTACTGAAAAAGAAACTTTCGTCTCTTCTTTTGGGAATCAAACTCTTATTGGGTAGAGATGTTTATCAAAGGTGAGAAATTACTTTTCAGTTTCCCTGTTGTTTTCTTTTTTTTTCGTTGTAAATGAATGGAGTGGATGACATTTCAATTTTTCTCTTTCGAAGAATTCCATTGAGGAATCTTTCTTTGTCTTTTGCTTTTTTTTTACTTCCGTGGATCATTCTAGGAGTGTATATTTTTCTCTCCCTATTGTCTTCTACGTTGAGGTGGAAAACAAGGATTTTGTGGAGACGGAGATCAGGAGAGGAGCCTCGAAGGAAGGATTTAATCAATTTAATCCATTATCGATTAAATTCAGGATCCCATCTTCTCTTCTTTCAAAAGTCAAACATAAAAAAGGTTTTTCTCCACAAAGCCCAACAATCAGAAACTTTTTACTAAATTCACGTGCATCAAAAGTCAACAGTATTAAATCATTTTCTTCTCTTCCCTAGAAATTTACCTTAATTTAAAAAAACAAAATAAACACTTATCACAATAAAACAATTAGGTAGCCCACCGAAAAAAAGCTTAAATCAAAAACCTGAGACTTAATTTTTCTTTACGAGATCGAAAGTTCATAAGCTTGTTCTAAATTAACAGACTTCAGAAAATTCGAAAAGTCAGTTTCTTTTTTGCTCAGAACGGTAAACTTAATGAGGTTCAAGGTTTTTAAGTCTTTGAGTTCATTACCCGCATACAACTCCTATCAAGTGCTGGTACCCCTCTAAGGAGTTCGTAAGTTTTAATTTACAAAAAGAACGTTTCAAACTCTCATTTTGTTGGGTAGGATTTCTTTTCTCACCTTTTCACTCAAGAGCTTCGTCGCATTTATTAAACTTGGATCTCCAAGTGTATACCAATATTCTAAAAAAGTTCACATTTTCTAGAAAATAAAGTTAGTGGATATTATTTTGAAGGAAGGAAACAAGCTGACAGAATTCGTCGACAAAAGCAAAAAGAATAGAAAGAATTCTTATTAGAAAAATGCCTACAATGAAATGAGGCGGAAACTCAATCGTGTATTTTCACATAAAATTCATAGCAAAAATCGGATAGAAAATTCATAGCAAAAATCGGATAGAAAATTCATATTACATGAGGGAAAGAACGCTCAGGGAAATCTCTCGAATTTTGGGTTAGGGAGATATCAAATCTGTTAGGAGAATTCATAAGCTAACAGTATCACAGAAAAGATTCCTGGTAGAAAGTCATTGGTCTGTGAGGAAATGCTAGGGCATTGTCGAATGGAGTCATCCTCACTCTGAGTTAATCAGATTTGATGAGAACGATTTCCGGTGAAATGAATTTTTTGACTGTTGATCCTATTGGATACTTTTCAACCCAAGGATGAGTATGATGTTTTGGTTACCGAAGTACTCGGGAGTGTTCTTTTGAGGTTGCGTTATCTACTCATGATTTCCAGGTGTTGAATGTGGTAATTCGGAGTAGAGATCCGATTAGGCGTCGTCTTAATGAAGGATCCATAGGATCCCGATAAGGTTCTTTTGATAGCCAGGGAAGCAAAAAACGGGATTGATTGAAAAGGACAATGGACTTGCATCAAGAATTCTTATCCCGGAAAGGAAGATCCAAAAACCCTTTCCCAGGTAACAGGAGACTTTAATTCATCGTGTGAAGATCATGATGCGGCCCTTCACGCAGTCCAACTTCTACCTAACCTAAAGAGATCATCAATTCATCCCGTCTCATCTTGCTCGTATACCTTTTTACTTAGCTATAGTTTATTACCGGAAAAAAGTTTTATAAGTTTACAGTTTAATTCGGTCAAAATTAAATTTACGAACGGATATTGTTAATTAAGCAGCATAGCAGATATTATTAGTTTTCTAACTTAGTTGCTTTAGCTGTGACATACGACTCACGCTGTTCCACTAACTAAAAAAAAAGTCAAACTGACTGCATTGTCTAAGTCGGAGCCCTTATTCTCATCCTAACTCGCCTTTTGAGCATTTTAAACGAGACAATAACAGCTAGAAGAAATAAAACATGCTTCTCAATTTCTCCAAACTATTGTTTTTTGTTGTAAATGGCTACTACGCCATATTTGAAACCATTCGAAACGGAGGAGTGAGGGATGATCGTCCGCCCAGTAGCGTGGGTGCCTTTTCATTTCCGTCGATCTCTTAGCAGATAACCTCGGATCCATATTGCTTTCATTTCAGCTTTTCTTTGTTTTTGTTTCTTTAGAATTGGACATTTATTTTTTATTCAAGTCGCGCTTATCTAATATTTTTTTTCATGTCTAGTGGGAGTTTGGTATAGGCCCTTTCAGAAAAATTGCTGATGCTGACCATGGAGGAAGGGATGAGGAAACAAGGAGAGTCCCACTTGCTATGCATTTGATGCAGCATGACGAATCCGAAATTGGTATCTCCGGCCCCTGTCTGATGGGGACATAAAGTTTTTATGGGTGGCGGAGACTGGTGTAGAGGGAAAGGGGGGCTTTATGGCCCATGGGGATCTACTCTCTCCAGTAGTATTTCCAGCCCGGCTAAAGTCCAGCTTACTTTCACATTTGGCAAGAAAAAAGAGCCTCTCTGTCTCCAGTTAATGAGATCCCTCGAGCCCCACCGACAAAGTCCAAATGCCCACCATCGAGCACATCCATAGAAAAAAAGAGACTATACAATATCCCCCTTCCTCCCCGTCTTCATTCCAACAGTACTGCTCTTCGTCTTCGTCCAACTTCCTCCACTCACATCACATCAACATCTCCCTTCTTTATTTTTCCTAAGAAAATCAATAGGGGAAAACTCCTCTTTCTCCACTTTTCTTTTCTTCTCTCTTATCTACGGGTCCTTACTTCCGCTAACTCCCCTATTTTCTAAGGAGACCAACCCTAAAATATTGGCTACCAATCTGTCATTTTTAATCTCTCCTACCATAAACTACCCAGTTACTTACTATTCTCAGATATCAGACTTCTCACACGCTTCTACGAGCTCTACCACAACTCCTAGAGTTGAGCATTTAATCTTTACAGAATTAAAGCTTTTCAGATCAGAAAAAAAATTGGAGTAAGGGAGAGGGCTGGTATGAAGATCAATCTCACGCCTTCCTTTAAACTGGTTTCGAAATAAATAAATAAACGCACCAAACTTCTGTAAATTAGCAGCCACGTGAAAACGTTCCTTAAATCTGAGTGTAAAACATTTATTAGGGCTCAACGAAAAAAAAAACGTTAAACTCTAGCACAAAAGCATTAGCGCCTAAGAAAAAAATAAAAAATAATAAGTCATGGAACTTGAAAAAAAAAACGTAAAAACGAGAGACTAATTGTGTCACATGGAGCGAGGGGGGACCGGATGGGATTTTCGTAGTTGAGATTTTCACATGGAACCCTGGATGGACATGGGCCAGTACCACACTCGAAAAAAAGTTCACCCCCAAGAATTGTCTGTTGGAAAATTTCAACCAGTCGACTGTGGCTGACCGGCACCTCTATCGCTACCTGGATACTGAGTCGATCTCGACGGAAAAGCTTCGACAGGATGACAGAAAGCACAGGCTGTGTATGATCTGCCGCCGCAACTTCCGATGGAGCTAGTTGAAATACCTCGGTGCTTTGCAAAGGAAAATATTCATGCCTGCCCTAAAATTTTTAAATAATTTCTGCGCTTTGCTTTGGCCTACGACATGTAAATTGTCTCTATGACTGATGGGCTTAGGACAAGAGTTCTCTTTTGGTTGCCGGGCTCTGGATATGTTTATAGATGGGTCTCCAGGAGGAACTGGATATCCCTTCAATATCAGTTCCTTCGGAATTGGAAAAATGGAAACCCCCTCCATCTGCTTCTTCTGCCTGGAGAGAGAAAGAAAAGGCGGAGGAGACGCAAGGAAGCGGAAGTGAATAATACACCTAATCATATCTCCCGTCCAAACACAATTTCCCATATTCTTTCCTCCTGAAAGCCGCCCCCCCCCCTTATGTTCTACGTTTTCCTTCTACCCTTATTCCTAAAATAATGAACTGTTTCAGATCCTTAAATCCAAGGGTAGTCCCTTAAATCAAGCATTGCTTTCTACTATTTAGCAATGGTAGTCTGAGTTGGTAAAGTTAAATATTACATTCAGGCTTTAGGTGTATTCCACATTTTAATAGGAATCCCATATGTACTAGAGCCAGCAGCGTTGTACTACTAGTATGAAGCAGTGGCGTGGAGCATGAAATTCCAAATATCAAATAATAAGAGCGTTCCAGGAAAGCTGCCACTCTAGTCTGAAAGTGAAGCTCACTTTCTCCTCCACCTACTCACGTTCCACTGACTTTTGCTCTATCCTCACCAAGTGGGGAGAGAAAGAAAGAGGGAGGGAGGGACTCTGGTCACTTCTAACAGCCAATGAACCAGTCCCCTTGCAAACCGCTGCCCACTACACGCATTCCTCCACGTTATTCTTTCCCCACTTTCCATAAAGTATACAGAGAGTAGTGGAAGAGAGAGAAAGTAGAGAAAGGAATTTTCATCCTCTTTGAGAGTCTCTTTAGAGAAATTGGAGAGTGGAAATGAGGGTTTTCTTTATGAGCCTCTCCCCACCTTTCTCCATTATGAGATCAAGGACTCACTTTTACGACCTTCCACCTGAGAGAACCCTCGGAATCCAATATCATCCACATTCCATAACACACAAATTAAACTCAGAGACACAGCAGAAAATTCTGCTCACACTACGACAGGACGACCCACCCAAAAATACTCAACAATCTCCATTTACTTTCTTGCTTTCATGTGGGCTGACAAGGATGGTCTTTCTTCCACCGTCTTCTGCATTTCCAAACTTTTGCCTGCAATTTCCGATAAATTAAGTATATGATCCTTCGAGCAGCACATCCTGTCGCATCCTACTTCCAGCTGACATACAGTAGTGTTGATCAGGTTTTTTTCTTAGTTTTAGCTAATCAGATTTTCTGTACTTCAAGGAAAGCGATTAGCTATTAGACACGGTCTCTAGGACTTGAGCTATGGATATTGAGTTTTGTGAGTGAGGGGAGGGGGGATTTGGCTCCGAACTCTGATGAGGAAAGCTTTTAGGTCTAGTCTCTCCATCATGAGGAGGGGAATGGTAAAAAAACAAATGCCAATATCACACATCATTCCCATTCATCTCTCCCAGGAGCCACTCTCTCTCTCTCGCTTTCTCCAAACATATTTCTCCAATTTATTCTCTTTTCTCTAACTTTCACTAGTAGCTTTCCCTTCCCTCTCCTCTCGGACATCTCCCTTATACCCGTGACCATTGTCATTGTCTCCAACGGTGGGACGTCCAGCTGAGAAAACTCACCATCAACGAATCTCTCTCTTTTCATTACAACATTTTTCATTTTGAAGGACTGGTTTATCCACTCCGCTGTATTTTCTTGTACTGAGGCCGGTGTCAGTAGCGTCGGTATCATAAATAGTATCATGTCAGAAAAAAATTCTGATTGTGCTGAGACGAAAGTTGACATCCGACTTTCAATGGAACACCCCCTCCCGACCCCATCCTCAGATTATGGAAATGCTATATACTAAAAAAATAAGAACAATTTTTCATAACAAGTTTCCTCTTTCTCATTTTTCATTTTCTGAATTGAATTAGGTGGAGAGAAAGCATAAAACCACCGCCACCGCGCCGCCACGAGCTACCGGATTATCCTCTTTCTCAGACAGGCAGACGTTTCACAGAAAGCAAAAGAATTTTACATCTGCCAAAAGAATCTTTTCATTATTCGTCTAAAAACTGGTAGCCTTGTAATGCCACGACAGTGCGACGATCCTCCTCTCATTTATTGTAAAATCTGAGCGGATGATGTAGCTTCTACAAAGTTCGAGAATTCAGAATAGTTTCACTGATATTTCTTTATACTAAAAATTAAAAGCAAATCAAGAAACTCAATCGGAATCCTTCGGTTGATTTTCAGGATTTCAGGGCAAAATTTTCCAGAAATTAAGATACCAAAACAATTAAATTCAGAGTTTTCTATCATCTTTCACCATTTCCTTGATTTTTCTTTTCTTTATTTTTTTTATTTTTTATTTTTTTCAAAAATGACTTGTAGAGGGTATGTAGCGATTTTTTATTTTTTGTGGCAGAGACAATGTCTCCCACGCGAATATGAAATCCGGTGTTTGAATTTTTTTAGTGGAGAAGTAGCAGTGGAAAATATTGTGTTAGCTTGATATTGAGAAGAAATTTTGTTTCCAAGAGGCCAGTATTGTAGTTTTCAATTTCTTTCTCCCAGCCTTGTTTTCCTTTCACTTGAAAAGAAAGTAGAAGACGCAGAATTATTATTTTTATTCGAAGACTTTTGAACTACTCTTTCCTTCTCCTTGTCCCACTTCAGCTTTTTCAATTCCCACAAGTATTTTCCCAATTTTTGTTACTAAACATACAAGCAGGGAAAACATTTTATCAACAATTTTTTCTCCATTCTTTCTTAATTCAAAAATCACAAATTATTTGACCGAACAGGGTCTCCGAAGTAGGGAAGAGGAGAAAGCAAAAAATTGAATTTCTCTTTGGAGATCTGACTGAGGTTTAATTACTCAGAGAACAGAGTTCTAAAACTGGGTGAACTTGATAAGATGAATGGAGGTGTAAGAAGTTTTAGACTATTCTTAGACTCACCTCTCCCTCCACATGCGCAAGACTTAAGAAAACTTTTTAATAAACTCCATCAAACGGAGTCTTGGCTCTATTAATTCCTTCTCAGCCGCCCGAAACAAAGCACCTCCATCGCTGCGTTTCTTTTCATTATACTTAAAAAAAATACGGTTACCTCGGAGTGACCTACTGTTACACGTAAAGGAGTTAGTAGCGATCCTTCAATTTAATAGATTCAATAGATGGATAGAAGATTTAATTGATTATTACTATACTTGAGGTAAAATAAATGCATGACAAAATCCTGGAAGCCCAATACAAGAAAATACTCAGTTCGTTTTGAGAATTTCCCTTCGGTTCCATCTATCCCTCCGATTTCTTTTTTACGATCACACAATCTCCATCTTTCTGCTCTTTTTTCGTTGGCAGGCCTTCGGAAGTTTCACTAGATACAATTTCTTGTCGAGAATCTCCTGCTGTCCATGGAGAGCTTTCAGCTGTTACAATAAAATAAATATAAACACTTATTAAAAAATAATCAGCGGTGATTCGATGGTGCAATGAAAGCTTTGGCATCAGAGGAATGACGATCGATATCGAGAAGCGCTGTATTTGCAACTAGATACTATCCGCCGGTGCCTCCACTTTAAACTTCAGATAAATCACAGAGAGCATCTAGGATAGATTAAAAATTAAAAGCTGAAAACTTGCAGTATTACGGTTTGTGAATTAAGCTGCCTTCAATTTTTTCGGAGGCTTGAAGTAGAAGCACCGAACTAACTAAAAAGTTTTGAGAAGAAGTGACCAGAGACCAGCTAGTCTTAAAGCGACATTACAGAGGAATACTGGATACAAGAGCAGGATGAGCTGTTGGAAGCTTTCACTGCCCAAAGAATTTATCTGGAGACATACCACCAATTTGCACGGTCATATTTTCGCCGGTTTCTGGTACTGGAACTGTCGTATGCATCGTTCCTTCACTCGGAGTGAAAGTCTCTGTTTGTAAGAATCATTTCGCTGGAAAATTGTAAGAACATTTTTTTTTGGCTTAATTTTGTGAAACCTACCACTTTCAATCTGAACAGAGTTAGGGGCACAATAATAGTAGATACCATTCTCATCCACTTCATATATTTCAGATTGAATAGCAGCAGTAGCCTGGATGTCATCCAATATTCCATCCTCAGAATAAACTAATGAAAGAAGTTAAGTTATAAGCTGCGATTATCTGACAATAATTGTGGCCTGCCGCCGAAGAACAAGCTTTAGGAGCGAGTGAAAGGGAAGTTCAAGCCTGAAAGAGAACCTAAAGCCTGTCCTTCGGCGGCAAGGCACAATTGTCCCGCAAATTAACTTACCCTCAGTAGTAACCGTCTCGCACCGTTGTTTTTTACTAGTACTCTCAACCGTTCCTGCGTAGGAGCTGCTGGAAACCTCTAAATGGGCTTCGTCTTCCCCATCATCTAGAACTGTGAAGACCTCTAAAATTAGAAAGAAGTTAAATTGTCCAATGAATTTGATTGAGTATGCTGGGGCAGACTGGGTGGACTATCACTAAAAGCAGATTCTGACAATGAAAAATCGGGTTTGGGCAAGCCTTACCTAGAGATCGTTTAACTTGCTTCGTAGATTCTCGAGGAAAATCAGGAGGTCCATTAGCTAGCCCAGCCTCAACTGATGAATCGATGAGAGATTTATTGCCTACGCCAGGATCTGTCAATGCAGCAGGAATACGAGCATCGGTAGTTTTCTCTTGAACACCTTTAGGTACGGCAGGAACAGATTTGCTTGAGTGTGGAGCATTAATCGATTCATTTTGACGAGAAGCGGCTTCCATCATTGCCACAGAATCTAAGTCCAAGAGTGACGTAGAGGCAAGAAGCGGATTTTCCGGAGTCGTAGGTTCATCCTCTGAATCGTCTAAAGCGATGAGTTCCACTGGTAGGGCTTGCTTTTCCGTAGCAGGTTTCGCATTACATTGATCTTTTATCAATCGAGGCGGAATAGGATTTTGGTCAGGTGCCACAGGGAGTGTGGTGGAAGGTTGCTCGTGCTGTTCCTGATCAAGTGTTTGCTTCTCCAAAATCTCCATTTTCACCCAACCAAGCAACCGCATTGCTTCTCGGAGTTTAGGAAGAAGGCCCTAAGCGAAAAGAAAGAAACGGAATAAGTTTCAGCTCGCTCAACACCCAGTCAATAAGTTATCCACCCACATTACTGACAGTGCACTTCCCACTGTAAGCAAGATCCAACATTGGTTTCAAAACTGCAACGGAAATATCTTCAACACTGATAATAGTGGTTTCACCAGGGAGCTGCATAAATTAAGAAATGCAAGTTTAACTTTAGTAAAACTCAGAAAGCAGAAACCTGAGGTCTTACCTGGTCATTTAGACAAGATGCAAGGTATGGTGATATGTTGGTGATCACGATGCGGTGAGCCATCAAGTGACCATCACAACAGTTAAATCTAAGATCCTTGTATTTTCGGTCAGACGCCTGCATCATAAGCGTCACGTACTCTTGGGGATTTCCAGCCATAGCAACGACTTTCTTAGTCCCACCAGGTGAGTTAATGGGTGGGCGGCGTGTCAGCCGTTCCATTCCCGCACGGGTGTCACGAGTCGGATTTGGACGAGAACCACCATTAAAAGCCATATAGCTCTTGGAACAGCCCACCGCTCAGCTGGAACAGAAAAAAGAATAGACTTTGAGAAATAGGAGGGGAGCAACAGCCAGAGCGCCAGCGATCAATATTACAGTTTACTCACCTGGAACCTGTGTTGCAGACAGAGCAATCAAATTACACGAATTTTATTAAAATCAGTAACGTAATGAATTAGCGAAACTGTAATAAATCAGAAAGTTCAATTCTTATTATTTGTGAACTTTCAATATAGGAGGACCAAGAATAGATGAAGTTACCTTTTTTTAACTATAGTTAGTAGTACTACTAACTAAATTACTATGAAAATTAAACAAAAAGCTAAAAAAGGATGCGTGCGTGGGTCCCGGTATTTACTAAAGCCCGCCCGCTCTAATGTTTTGTATTCGCAGATTCGAGAGAAAGGACTTCTTTCAACTAAACTAGGTCTTCTTTCATCCTAGTCACTGTTCTCAGTTTCGAAGATACGTCCTCGAATGGTCTCGAATAATGCGAAATACGCTTCGGATTCGGGGGAGGGGGGTAATTCGAGAAATCGAAATACGATTCGTTTTTCAAGGTCGCAGAACGAAGAAATCGAAATACGCTTCGAAATTCATAAAAATTTCAGAAAACGCCCAAAATTCATAAAAACAGAAAATGTCCAAAATTCATACGGTCCCTGGCGCTATTTCATACATCCGTGTTTGCACGGTTTATCGTCTTTGGCTTAGCGTCTTTTCGAAATTGTCTCTTGATAACACGGAGAATTCAACTTTTCGACTGCTATTTCTCCTGAGCTGAATTCGAAATATTTGGAGATTCCAGGGTCCGAAATTGTGAAAACAATCAAAGTAAGATGTCCAAAATCGGCAAAAATTTCATGCCAATTATACAAAAAACTTGTAAAGTGTGTACATTTGTCATCAGGTTTCCACCGAAAAAAAAAACCCCCAACGCCCAACCCCTCCTGGCTGTGACCACCAGATTCACCGACGAAGGAGGTAAATGTTTCCGCCTGACCATCGAGGTCGACCTGACGCCTCCTGCGAGCAACAGCAGAAAACTCGCTAGAATTTAATTAATCGGTTATCTTGTTTTCCATTTCTGGCTATTTTGAACTGTTAGAAAGGCAAAAACATTTAAAAATTGTGAAGCTAAAAAAGTTGTAGAAGGCTACTTTTGCTGGTGTTTCTCCTCCACGCGGTTATACTATTTTTAAAAGTTGATATACAGCATCTCTGAAGCATATAAATATATTCTATTTTTTCAAATTAAGGTTTGACCCTTCCTTTAACCTCCAGGCGTCACCAAAGGTCAATTGGTTGACCTTTCAGAGGCTCAGAAAAACGGCTCGGAAGTCCGTAGGAGTGACTTTTCTTTCTTGGTGTGGTAGCAGTGATTGTGTGTTCATAAAAATTTCGGCTGGCGTTGTACCCTACCCCGCATTGCGGGACATGCAGAATAGTCCTACAGCCTACCATTATGCATGAAATAATATTATTCCGCTGGCAAAATCCGATCTGCTCGTATTTGCTTAGCGGCAGTAGCTTCGCGGTCGAAGAGAAGAGCGCCTAAGCCTTATACAGATGAGAAGCTGCATGCTCCAGCGTTTGGGAAGCCGAGTTGAACCACCTGTTGCCTTCCGGGTTCACTTTAGATTCAACAATTCAGCTCATGAAGAATAAATTTCTGTTATTATTAAAATATGAAAGTAAACTGTTGTATCAGTAAAAGGCGTGGCATCAAAGACAGTTATTAGGCTCTGATCATACTTCCGAAGATCCAAAGAAGACAACAAGCTCGTGGAATGTAATCCTCTCCCTTGGTTCTTCTTTCCAGCACTGAAGCATTACGTCGTAAACATTCTCTGGGCAAGCTACAGGCTTGTCCAGTCTATTGCCTTCTAGTAGCAACTCAACAACCTAACATACATGAAAATTGAATAAGAAATGATTATTTCAGAGCTTATCCTCACTATTAAATTGTCTTTTCTTACTTCTCTTCCTTCCAAATCAGGAAATGGACTCTCCCCGTTGGACCATATTTCCCATAGTGTAACACCCAGCGACCAGACGTCACTTGCATGGTTGAACGTGGCTCTTGTACAGGACTCAGGGGCATACCTAAAGAAAGCTCAGAACTCATTGAAACAGAGAGAGAACTTTTCAGGGTAGATTATGTTAGCACCATTTCACTGGCCAGCGTCCTCCTTTCGAGGCAGTGTAATAGTCTTGCTCTGCTCCAAGAATACGCGAGAGACCGAAATCACTAATTTTTGCCATATCCCTCCTGCCCAAAAGAATATTCCTGGCGGCCAGGTCACGGTGGACGATACTTTCTGACTGCAGGTAACACATTCCTGCGTAGAAAGTAGAGATGTTGTATTTATCACATCTATTTATCACAATCCGAATATTATTAGGATATTATTAGGTTATTTCGTGCCTTTCGCAATTTGTAGAGCCCAGAGACGGAAGTCAGTTTCAGAAATCTGCTCTTGGTGATCCACCAAGTAATCACGGAGTGAACCCAGGCTCATCAACTCCTGAATCTATTGCGAATATTATTAGTTCGGAGTCATGAGAACCATTCAGCTTGATATGTTACCATGTACGTCTCCCCATCCCACGAAAACCCAATGAGCTTGACAATGTGCTCATGTTCCAGCCTCAGCATGAGATTGGCTTCTCTAATAAATTCTGAAAAACAATTCGTATAAGGGAAGTGTATGACACGATAATCGTGTCCAGATAAGCTGTGACCACACCTCTGTAATGGTACTGTATGGGGGTCACACGAGTGTTTGTGAAAAATCATCTTTTGGGCCACCCTAAGGAGGTGTGGTCACCGGAGGCACACTCCGATTGTTCTTTATAATGAAAATTAAAATTGGATGCTGAAAATAAAAGCCCATCTAGTCACCTACCTTCCCTAGCATATTCATTGAGCTCGTGGTTAAGTCTTTTAACTGCCACGCGAATAGGAGGCTGGCAAGGTATACGAAGTTCTGCTTCGTTGACGAGACCGAATTCACCTTCACCTAAGCGATTTCCGAGTCCAATCCATTCTGAGGGAATATTGTCTGTGAACCAGCAGGAAATTTGTGTGACCATATTCGAAGGAGTGACGAGTGAATACTTATTTTAGCACTTGCCTTTTGAGTAGTGAGGTTGATTGTTGTTGACGAATGAGTTTGTGAAGCCGTTGTTGTTAGGAGATGATCGCGGAGTTCTCCTAGGAAGTGGGGGTGGCACGAGTAGAGGATCTGAAGGACGCCGAAAGTCTGTTGGACTCACGGGAACCTGCAGAGTGGTAGGTAGCCCGTCCGCCCACCTGGAGTAGTGGTCAACCAATTCCTCCATCGATTCAAAGTATGGGCCTATGTCAAAGTGGAAGAAGTTGCCCTGTATGCAAACAAAGTTAGTTTTACCCAAGGTTGCTCTTGCTGGAACTAATGCTAAAAATGTACATTAGCTTCTTAAGGGATATGGTACCTGTTTCAGAATTGTGTAGTTGGAGTATTTCTGGTGAGCTCTGACATAGAGGAGTGTAAGCACACATGCCGCTTGTTTGACGGAGTACCGAATCAGAAAGTAGCCGAGGCTAGGGTCATCCTGCTCTTCCTGTGCTTGTTGAAGACGATGGTAGGCGTCAGTACGGGTGATATCATGGTGATACCATTCCATCTTATTCCATCTCGGTTCCGGTGGGCGATAGGAATCTTTAAAGTAATTAGGTTTTAAAATTAGGCATATGCACCAGGCACTCGAGAGAGTTGCAAAATTGTACCAAGGAATTCTGTGGTATCCGTGTAATTAGCATTCCTTGCAAGATCAACAGGCAGCTTGTTATCCGACGTCCGAGGGCGTAAGGCAACTCGATACTCTTGCAAAAGGATTTTTACACACTCTAAATGACCTCTGGCAGCGGCTTCATGTATTGGCAACCAGTCCTTAAAGTCTGTTGATGAAAACCTTGATACGCAATTCGAAGAAAGGCAGCTCCACTGAATTTGAGTTGAAATAACTTACCATCACTCCTCCTGATCCACGGAATAGCATTTCCAGCACTCATGAGAATTTTTACAGTTTCCGGGTGATTCCTTATACAGGCAAACTGTAACAAATAATTGGATAAGTAATTCATGGATTAGAACAGGGAGAATAATAAACATTACATGAAGTGGAGTACAGCTATTGGAGTCTTTGGCATTTACGTTACATTTGGCATCGATGAGAATTTGAAGCACGTCATTATGACCATAGTCTGCAGCTACAAAATAGACATTAGATTACATTAGTTCCTCCCGTTTCATTTTCCTTTTCCTTGAGCATACCGATATGAACAGCAGTTTGTCCCTCGTCGTTTTTTGCTTCAAGGTTTCGGTGCCTAGACGCCACCAATCCTTTCACAACAGCCACCCTGTCTCTATCTGTGCAAGAAATAAAATGGCAATTTAGTGATTACTAGTTTAAAATAATAAAAAATCACCTGCTGCAGCGGCTCGATGGAGCAGATTTATTCGCCCGTGCCTCTTGCAATCTGGAGGTGGCGGGGAGCACTTCAGAGGATTTGTCAAAGGAACGCGCTCAGTGTTAACTATAATTTCCCCGGCCTTTAAATAAAATATGATGAGTTCATCTAACCCATGGATGACATTTTGGTTATCTTCGTCTGAAAATAAACTCGTCATTTAGTATCAAATTCCAAATATAAAATTGCTAAACTCACCGATAGAAAAAAAGGCATCATTTTCGTGACGGAATATTTGGATGTGATGTACTTGATTAGCGCAAAAGACGGAAAGGACGTACTCACCGGGAGACGTCGTGCTCTCACGAACTAGAAAGCTTCCTCCCCTTCCTGTTTAATCAAAACAGATTATAAAGTAAGAGTTGAAAAGGATTTAAGTAAAACTACCATCTTTCCTAAGCGTAAATTCCGCTAAGTCACGACTCAGACTCCCATGAAAGCAATGGACATCCACATCGTCAGCGGTTAAAGTGCCCGTCCGATCCATTTAGTTTATTGAGTAAGCCCCCCAATTGCCTCCGCTGGACGGTTATACTTCTTGGAAAGGTAAGTATGACCCTGGTGAAGCACAGTCCCACTGAATGGTTTTTTAGACACCGCGTAATAGTACATTCGACAGGACCAGTCAGTTACGGAAAACTGGAGAATTTATTATTGCAGACTTACGCTACTGATTGATTTTACTAGACTGGGTTGTCCCTTTTTCTTGGTAGCTTCATAAGGGAAGGGAAGCTATGACTCAGGAGGCCAAAAAAGGAGGATCCACGATCCAGATCCGAACTTGGATTAAAAGTCAAAAATAAGGAGAAAAGGACAAATTGAGTCCAGTCCTATTTCTGGAGAAGAGATAAGAAGAGTGAGCAGTCACAGACAATAGAAGGGCAGTAAAATTCAGTCATTTTTCTTCCCATACGCCGCCCTTCTCCCCGACTCATGTTTATGATGAAGAGGGAAAAAGGTGTACAAATGAAAAGCCAAGGAATCCAAGGTTCCAACTTCCGAGAACCGAACCCAAAAGAATCAAGAGAAACAACTGGAAAAAATGGTGACGATGCGATGATGGGAAGAAGAATGTTAAAGGATCAAATACAGTTAATTTTGATGACTTCATAAGTTCACCACATTATTCCATTGAATTTCCATTGTATCAGCAGAGTATACTAAACATAAGAGCAGGACGCAAGAAGAAAAAAAAATTAATTCCATCCCAATAATGCTTCTGTACAATGCTCTTGTTCCGGATTGAAACTGGAAACTCGCACGTTTGCGAAGGGGAACATCGACAAAAAAGTAAGGCGCTTCGAAACCCTCAAAACCGAAATCATTATTGGTCTGAAATTACGGAGAAATTAATCATCGGTTTACTTTATTCTGACCAAATCCCAGAAGGAATACTGTACCGGCTTTCGAAAAAAATTTAATTCTCCTATCCACAGAAATTTCGGATGTCTACGAGTTAATCAGCATTAACAAAATCCAGAAAAAATCTAGGAGTGAGTTGAACTGAATCCAAGTTTTTTCGTCTAAGCTATAAATGCGAATAAACGTGTTCCTAGCGGTGAAAGCAGTTATTCAGTGGCAGAATGGCAGTAGGAACTTTGCGAATTGCGACTGAAGGCTTTTTTAAATCGGCCTAAGAGTTTGGGTCAGGGGGCCGTAGGTGTTTTTGTTAAAATGCATGACATTTAACAAAAACCACTATGGCCTCTTAAGCGAAATTCTTAGGCCGATTTAAAAAAAGCCCTTCTATCGCAAAGTAAAGTCCCTAGTTATCATTTTATTATTCCTGTTTGGAAATACTTGGGAAGAGAAGTTCGTTGTCCCCATTTACCTGGGCTCTTTTTACCTCGGCCCCATTTACCTCGGCAAACATTACCTCGGCAAACTTTACCTCGGCAGGCTTTTACCTCGACCAAAAAATAGGATTTAGGCTGGAGTAAGGCTGAGCACAAAAGCGCCGATGCGGACTTTGCCGGCTACGAAATCCGGATGAAAAACCTAACAATTTCAACATGATGTCCGTCGTTCGAGTCCTGGTCACAAACGCGCCGATGCGGACTCCGCCGGCTACAAAACCCAGATAAAAAAGCAACGTTGACACGTGTAACCCTCAAGCTGGTTTTTATCAAATTTAAAATTAGCCTATGCTTCTAATTTGCCCGAAAAACTAGTCGAAAAACTAGAAATCAGTCATTGATTCAATTCTCATTCTTTAGTAGTCACTCTGTCAAGTTGAATTGCTTAACCCCTTGCATTCGGTCTTTAGGACCCTCTTGTCATTTTCTCTCTCATTCTCTCATTTCTATTCAATTCGACCATTCAAATCCTTTCTTTTAAATAAAACCTAGAAAAAATCCATTTCTTGGAGTTTTGAAGCTAGGATTTATTTCGTAGTCATTTTCCATCGACTAGAAAAGCCGACCATAGTCGGCTTTTCTGATCTAACAGATTACCACCAATAAGGTTGTTAAATGTGACCCAAAAAAGGTCACCAGAGGTCAGCATCAGCTACAGGGCTTGTGAGATGTTTCTGGAAACCTTACCTCATACGAAATTCAAAAATCATATGATTTTTAAATTTGGGACAAATCCGGCCTGAATCCTGTGGAAAAAATACATTTGATTTTATTCTGTATGAGTTAAGGTTTCCAGGTACCTTTGGTGACCCTTTTGGGGTCACAGGTTAAGTTTGACGTGTCAGCTGATAGATAGTGCTCTAAACCATCACTCTGCAAAATTTGAGCGAAATCTAATGAATTTTAAGCTGATTTTAGCTGGCGCAGGTTTCATAGTGTTAATTTGCCGTTGTCTTTTAGGACTTTCGAAAATTATGAAAAGCCGGAAATGGTCTCGTTAAATTAACTAAATAATTAATAAATAATTAATAAGGTAAACTTGCATTTCCCTTGCAATCAGATTAATTTGGGATAGGGATTTTCGGGTATGTATGTGGGATTTTCACATTTAGGGATATTCATATTTAGGGATATTCACATTTAGGGATATTCATATTTAGGGATATTCACATTTAGGGATATTCACATGGGGGATATTACATTAGGAATTTTCACTTGTCACCGGGCCACCTTTGCTATTCCTCGTGATGTCTGACGTCGGCTGAATTTCTCCACCTGGAATTTTATAGTTGTCGGCCGAGTTTATGATTCGTAGTCTCCAAAAATCTGCATTATTATTATTATAGTATTATACTAACTATATACAAACAACATCTTCTGCATCCTGCTTCATAAAAAAGTCTAAATCAAACGGATATGGACCCTGTCAGTTGTAGTTTGTACTAATTGTTTTTAACACTGGCACAGTTAGCGTGACCAAAGAAGTTGATTTACTGGACCTGGTCGGTGACCCTTGATCCTTGGACCATGAGTCTAGGTCTGAGCGTCTGGAAGTCCTCTAAGAAGCAGATTAAATTTCTGGTGGACCTCTACCTCGAGGAGCTCTCATCTGTTCCCTTCGTATCTGGGGTCATATTCGCCAAGCTTAGACTTCTTAACGGTGGTAACTTCCGGAAAATCTCAGATAGGTTAGTCTCGCCCAATTCTTATGCTAGTATTGGATTTCAGGAAAACCTTATACCTTCTTGTCTTCACCTTTCGCCATGTGTTACATTTTTAGAGAAGAGATTGTCGAGCATCGTGTCTGTTGGAACAGTCAGTTCGAGTTCGAATGTAAGCTAACTGCTACTATTTCCACCGGGATACTGGATCCTTCATACTGCCGTGTCTCTGTCCGAAGAGAAGCACAGGGTGGGAAAAGTTTTCAGAAGCTGGGGTTCGCTGATATCAATTTGGCGGAATTTGCTGGAGGAACACCTCAAAGTCGAAGCTATTTACTTGAAGAATACACGTCCTCTGCGAGAGCCAACAATGCTCTACTCAGGATCACCATTTCTATGAAAACAAAGGAAGGAGACTTTGTGTTCAAAGTGTAAGTTAGTATTATTTATAAATTAATAAGTTATCTTCCATTACTCATTCTTGCATTGAAAAAAATTCCGACATCCAGCCCTGTTCCTTCTGGTCCATCGTATCTTGAGTCATTGCCAGGAAGTGAGAAAACGGACTCTGAGCCACCGACTGAAAAGGAACCCCATCAAGGAGAGCACAGTAGGCAGAGCTCTTCTTCAGATTCTGGAGTGGTTCGGTAAGCTTTTGGCAAATAAACTGTTCCTAGTATCTGCAGATTTTTTCTTAAAGTTTCCCTTACTTTACTTAGGGAAATGGGTTCTGAATACGGGAGCCTGGAACGGCCATCCGGACGTAATTCGGCTCTGTCATCTGCAGCTTTAGATCGAGAGAAGGTTGGGTCATCAAGAGTGGACTCCACGAGAGTAGACCCAGAGAACCTCATTGACGAGCTGCTTCGTGAGTCCAACCTGGAATCCTGTCCACATGCAGGTAAGCCTGGCAGCTTATTCAAATTGGGAATTTCGGGGAGCAGCCGCGGGGCTTGGAATGCTCTCTTAGCAAAATTGAAGAGAAGCCTGTCTGTTTATCTCTCATTCAAATTCTTCTCTAGATTTCTGGGCAAGAGTCGAATTTCGCCAATAAGTACGTCCTTCTACCTTCTCACCTTTCATTTTCCCCTGTCACCATACAAAGCACGCTTGCATTCAAACTCACGCTTATCCATGACGCTTATCATCCATCTTTTAATGTTTCACGTGGTTGTTAGCTGTTCATTATTCTCCAATGCTGAGCTTATTTTAACAAAGTTAATCCGTGCAAGTACTGTATTTTAGCCTGCTTGAGCTCCAATTTGCTTCATTACTCACACTCGTGGCTTCATTCTGTAATATTCATTTCCTTTACGTGAGGCCCATTTTAATTTACAGGCGGAAGCCTGAGTCTATTTATTGGGCGTGATGGATCCGCAGCAGTTGTTGGAGATTAAGCAAGCTATATTTCACTTGCCAGAAAGGACACATTGAAATTATTAAAGAAGAGCATTTTACAACAATCATCGCAACTCATCGCTATAACGCCATGCATCACACAAATAGCTTAAAGCCTTGGAAATTATATTCAAACGGCCCAGAGGACCTCAATCTATTTTTCAAAAGAGATGATGGACACATGCATGTCCTAAAATTAATCAGAATTCTATGATTCAATAGAGATTTAGTATGTAGGAGATTTTGGGGCAATTGCTCTACCACTACTGGTGTCAAGTTCAGATTATGGAAGGAAGCGGACCTAATTACCCTCTTAATTCTTCTTTTCAATGTGATATTTATTCTAGTTTCCCGAGAAGATCTCTTATAGGGGACTGCTTCACTTGTCTGTGTCACCAGCGAGCCTATAGCAGCATTATGTGTACATGTACTGTTTATTGAAGAGGAAGCTACTCTCTTCCCAAAAAGAAATTAAAGACGAATGAGTGTAACTTTATTTTCACGAGCTCTAGCGACTGCTATACTTTTCCTGGAAAGGAACTGAGAGCTTCTAAAATAATTATTCTATTAATAACAGTCCTAAGCCAATAGGGATAGTCAGATAAGTAACGGTAAATCACAGTTGGGGGTGAAAAGGACACCTAGGATCGTATACAGCTAGAATTTGATAACACATTTCCTCACCAACCTCGAGCGTCATGCTTGTAGGGCTGTTTAACTCCAATGCGCGGTTAAACCGACAGCTGCTGAGGGTTAAAAATTAAAAAAAGCCAATTCTGACCTGAGTATAGCAGGTTAGATTGCCTGGACGCGGATGCATGCACAGGACAGAGTAAGTATTAGTTACCTAGTTGTTGCAAGAAATTGACACTAGAATCACTGTGCCATACATGAGTGGATGCTGAGTTAATTAAACACATAGTTGAGTATGGCCCGGTGCTGGAGTGCATGGCCATTTGCTTCTTGTTACTTGAAGCGTGACTTGGGGAGTGTGAGCTCTTCATCATCTGAATCGAAGTTCGAACCGGCGTTGCCCCAGTTAACGTTTCTGCGGGTCCCACTACTGCTCTGACGTCCTTCACGGAAGATGGAGCTCTCATCATCGATGTTAATTACTTCTGATTCCATTTCCAAGTGTATGACTGCCTTGTGGGAGTTGACAACACTGAGCGCCAAGAAGAGCTGCGCTGCATAGTATGTCCCCATGATAACCACCTAAAATATTCATGGTTTAGAACGAAAAGATTTTTCACGCAGAGTGGTTTAAGAATGCTTGCATGTTGGGTCCGCTTTTCTTAAAACATGACATAATCATTTCAGCATCCTTTTACCTGGGAATTAGGAACTTCTGCGAAGAATTTGTCGATGCCGAGTACAGAGTCCGAGATGAGGAAGAAAATTGAGCCGAAACAGGAGCATAGTTTTGACCAAGTGAAAATATCCTAGCCAAAACCAGCAACAAGTTTAAAGCTTATAATAATAGTGTATATACAGGGAAGGCCATTGGAAACGAGATGAATCAAAATTTAAATTCAATTTTGCTATAGGATACTGAGCTTTTCAGACGTATTTAAATTCTCTTACCCAGAAACTGGTGCGACAACAAATTAATAAATTCTGATTTATCTCGTTTCGGATATACATAACTTGCTTAAAAATATCCATGTCCTTTTTCGCAACTCACCTCAAAAACTTGAATACGTGCCACTAGGGTAAAAGAATAACATTTTAGTACTGGAAAATACAAGAGAAACGAAATTCTGAATCTTACGCGCCCTCCATAGCATCGTCGTAAGAAGAATGAAGTAGACTGGCACTCCAGCCATGAGACCGGTCTCCTTGCTCAGCATCAAGCCTGGCATGATTAGACCGAGACCTGTGAGAAAGATTCCATTTACCGACAGTCATAAGATAATACTGCAAACCCTGTACAAACCGATGCTTGTAATGGCATAGATCACTACGCCAAGTGTAAAGTTTGCCGGTTCTGGTCCAAAAGCCCAAATGTACGAAATCTGAAGATGAAAGTATGGAGTTTTTATTTAGTAATCACTAATTTCCTTTTCTTCATCTTACTTGAGCAAAAGAGAAAGCGATCATTCCTTGCAGAAAGTATTCAGGCCATACCAGTAAAGCGTCTCCAATACATGACAACAGAAGGCCGATGAGGATCTTTCGGGCGTATGAATGCCTGAATTTGCAGAAAGAAAAACTTGAAGCTGTGATGATTTTCTAGGCAATGATAGTCGGATGTGTACTTACTGCTGCCCGAGGCTGATGCCATGTAGAAAAATGAATAGTATCAGAGACGCCACGGGAAGACACTTCATGAGTACAGCAAACCATGAAGGCTTGTCCACGGGGACGAAGATCACAAAGTACATTCCCAATGTTTTGAGGAATGGTATGAGCTTTGGCCCAACGCTTTTGACCTGAAATGTAAATGAAGAAGTGGGATCAGGATCTTCTTCAGGTTCCGACGAATCGTCGTCATCAAGACGAGAAGTGGCCTTCCTCGGACGGAAAGACGGTGCAAAATCGTCATCCTCCTTATCTTCGTCGAGGTAGTCCTGTAGACATTCCCTGTCCCCATCAAAGTACTCGTAGGGATTTGCCTTCCCATGAGAGGGGGCCGGGACAGCCGGATAGCGAGGTTGAAGAGTATCAAAATCCTCCATTCTCATGCAAATGCTAAACGATGACTGGACTGTGCTTTCAGTTCCCCAGAAAAAAATTGACTTAAATCCATCATTGGGAAGAGAATTCTTAATCAAAATAATTCATAAATCAATTCTAAAAACATGGAAAAGGCTTGACTTTCACTGCTTGAATATTCCGGAGGGGAGGAGAAGGCATAAAGCCTGTTTTTAGGCCCTATGAGCTTTGTACACGTTGCCTTCCGATCCAACCGAAGTCCACCCATTCCTTAATGACTTCGAAGTATTTACTAAAATATTTGCTAGACTTACGACATTAAAACAAGTTTCCCAAGAACTGAAAACCTCTGGTCCCCTGTCCTCCTTTTTGAATGATTTGGTTTTTATTGGGCTGTGCTTCCTCCTCTTCGCCCCCATTTTTCTTTGGTCAAACTGCTCGGGATAGTCCTTTTAGCTTCCGTAACTGGGCTGAAAGTATCCTGAATCAGGAAAAAACAATACTTTACGAAGAGGTTCCAGTATTTCTGTTAAATAGGTCAATCAATCAAATGATGCATTATGCAGCATCTCTTCACCTATATATATATGAAACTTAATCTTGGAGCATAATTTGGGAAACAACCGAATCTATAGTAACACCTTGAAACTGACATGGAACGGTGCTTGAAGAATTTAACAACGACTTACTCTTTACGACTCGTCAGAAAGGAAACTGTCGAACCTGTAAACAAAAATCAGCTGATCTGTGAACAACTCAATCAGCTGTTGAGGATTTCTGACTCAGCTGCCAAAAAAGACGAAAGAAGATAACTGAAAGAAGTCCAGGGACTTCAATTTTATCTTGAAATAATTTTCGAGAGGATGAAAAATTCGAAAAGCTTTGATAACCTTGGTTCATGCTAATTATAATTGCCTAACTGCTTATCTTATCGCCCTTCTAGGTGATCCAGGGTTCGCAGGAGAGGCCTGATTGCTGCTTTAGAAAAAAATTTTGATCGACTTGGAATAAAAGTTCCGGTTTTTACAGTTGCAGTTCATAATTTTCTGATTGGATGGGTATGACGCTATAGTTTTAATGGACTTATGCAAAAATCCCCCTGAATTAATGTCTAGAAAAAAATATACATTTCATTGTCCCTATTCGAGTCTTTCGGTGTCTTCAACAATTCAGAAACATTCTAGAGGATCGTGGGAAAGGAAATGAAGGTATTAACGATTCCAAGCCGGGGGAGGGAGTTGGCCCCAAGCCAGAAATGTGATCTTCTTCTAAAACAGTATGCGCGTTTTATAGTAGTCGCAGTATTGTAGAAACAGTCGATAAATAAAATATCTTTCGACACAAATACCCTATTCGTAAAAGAAATGCAAAGAAAATGATACTGTTACTTCGCTTTACAGCCTTTCTAAAGCTTTCCAATACAGTCATCAGCTTGAGTATTCTGACAAGGAGCTCTTTTGTATTCAAACAAACATTATCTCAAAAACTATGCAACCTAGAATAAAACTAAGGTCACCAGCGGATTCAGCAGACAATATCCAATACAAGCAAAATGACAGCGTGTTAGCTTATTCCAAGTTTAGAGCGATGATTTAATTGATAACTCAAGACACTCTGAAACTAAAACTCATATGGAGAAAACTGAAAAAATAAGGGTTCATTGAAAGTTTCCAATAAGTAATGGATGGCACGAGCTGGCACTCGCTAAAAATTATTAGTATAGATGAAAATTTTTGTGCCCTACGAGGCCAATGAACATAAAAAAATACAAAAGGCACATCAAACGGGCCCTTTCAGGATGGTTTTCAAAAAGTACCTTTAGAACATTACGATTAGAAACTAAGCCGTGCATAAGAAAAACCCACGCTGTTTTTTTTTTCTCAGGAGAAGTCGTGAAAGTAAATCCTCTTTTCTCTCTCCGTGTCCGTGCTCCTCTTTTCTTGAGAAAAAAACACAGAGCGTGGGTTTCTCTTATCCGCGTCTTCGCTTCTAATCGTAATGTTTTGAAGGCACTTTTTGAAAACTATCTTAAGGCCCATTTGATGCGCCTTTGGTTTTTTTGTTCATTATCCACATGGAGCGCAAAAAGTTATATCTAATAATTTTTGGCGAGTGCCAGCTCGTACTACCCTCTTTAGTGTGTTTGTCGCTGGTTGCCCCTTCTGTGCTGTCGAATTCGGGGTTCATTTGCCTGGTAGTCGAGAGGACCAGATCGATTCATTTAGGATGTAAGTGCATGTGAAATTCCGCGCTATCGTTGAAGGTCATAGTTTTCGCTGGAGTAACTCGATTTACTTCAAATTGGGTGGACGACATCCTAGGTACCATCCCTTCAAAATTTCAGAACTTTTCATTCGCCTTTGCTGAAAAACCAGTTGCTAGAAATCGTCATCCAAGTATAATTTCCTTATCTCTCCAATAATAACAGATCACTGGGAGAAGTTTGACCCCCTGTGTGTCATGATGTTTTTGAGATATGCTTGTTGAAATGCAAAATGACCCTTTGTCCGAGTAGTTAAGTTGATGACTGCACCAAGTTTTTTGAGGTGAAAGCCGGCTTACGTGGAAGTACTTTGTTGGCGTTGGAAGAAAAGAGGAGCACAACACAATGGAATAAGCAAACTCGTTTCGCAGTATACACATTTTACTATACTATTCTTTTCAATGAGAATTGCCGCAACTAGCTCATCAGCTAAGGAATGATTTTGGGCATTTTTGTCTGGATATGAATGATTAATGCGACCTGACATGGATAGCAAAGGATACCTTAGAATTCTTTACGGAATATATAAGGGCCGAGCTTCTGATCACACTTATTCAAGGAACGGTTCTCGTGGCGATCTAGTCAGAATATGTCTCTTCTCTTAGTCATGATTTTTGGGTTAGCCAGCGTCAGCGTGGATGCTTCCCAGTGCTTTAGTTGTCCAGCAGCTCAGACAGTTTTTATTGATGGAAACTGCATTAGGTGTATCCACCAGCCCACCGTTTCCAACGAGTGTTACTCAACCAGTCACGAAAGATAAGGAGAAATATTGCTAAGCTTGCTTCTGCAGCATCCAGCCCTCTTACTTCCTTATTATTTCTTATTGAACTTTATCAATTTCAACTTATTATTACTTCTTTATTTCATAATAAGGACTGCAAATCTGATGACTTTGGAAACTGGCTATTGAAGAATGATACTGGAGTTTACTTCCAATGCTACCATGAAGTCTCAGCTCTCTCCAAGCAAACCCTTCGGGATGTTTCGGCTGCTTTAAATAGGCGAAAACTTAAGATTGTAACAATTCAGGTATTGAAAAATCCTCCCTTTAACAAGTTTAATTCATCAGTGAATGAAACATTTTGCGGTGATGCTTTCCTTAGAGGTCTCCATTCTCAATAATTACCAATGGAATAAATGGTCAGTTGGAGTACCGAGGCGTCGCTTTTGAAATATTGGAAGCAATGAGGAATAAGCAT
Organism: Brachystomella parvula; assembly: GCA_019776545.1. Taxonomy (NCBI): domain Eukaryota; kingdom Metazoa; phylum Arthropoda; class Collembola; order Poduromorpha; family Brachystomellidae; genus Brachystomella; species Brachystomella parvula. The sequence goes on from JABASM010000003.1 coordinate 53,103, forward strand.
AATTTCAGGTAACATGACAATTACTCTGCAAAATCCAGACGAATTTTTTTCTTGTAATTTGTAAGTTAGCATGAGCATCTTCCCTTCACCAGATGGAAACTGGGGGTCGCAAGATAGGAAAGGGGAATGGAACGGGATGATTGCTGTCGTTGCAAACAAGGTGAGCAAAGATAATAAAGAGATTTTTTGAAAAAATATATATTAAACATATTTTTTTTTTACAAAAAATCTCAGGCAAAATTTAGGCAAAGGACCCCGGCACAATAGCATTAGGAAAGTGGAGCCATACAACTTAAAAAGAAAAGTTGTCTCCTTACCTCAGTTTTTAGCCTAGAATCGATTAGTGAGGATCATTTTTCTGAATTCGAAGTGGTTTGACCTCAGGAGGTCACTGAAGGCACGCTTCTTTATGCATGGTTAAGCTTCAATCAGGCGCCAACCACCGCAAACTAGGAGCTGGTTGTCGCCTGGTTTAAGCTTCAATATGCATAAAAAGGCCTCAACCATGCATAAGAAAGCGTCAACCACCGTCAACCAGGCGTCAACCAGCTCCTAGTTGACGCCTAGTTGGCGGTGGTTGGCTAACCACGCTTAACCATGCATAAAAAAGCGTGACTTCAGTGACCTCCTGAGATAAAACCGATTCGAATTTGGAAAAATGGTCCTCACCAATTGATACTACGCTAAAAGTTGAGCTAAGGACACCACTTTCCTTTTTAAGTCGTATGGCTCCACTTTCCTAATGTTAGTGTGCCGGCATCCTTTTGCCTAAACTGATTGTTTCCCATACGATTCCCTACCTTCAAAAATTATTAAGTAGCCCCCCCCCCCCCCCCCCCCCCCCCCCCACCCCACCCCGCCTCCCCGCAGCTACGCCACAAACTTCCATTTGATCCAATGCAAGTCTGCGACGCAAGTGCAGAGACAGGGAGCGGAGCGAAAGACAAATGACCGCCCCCACCCCAAACCAGCCCACCCAGTATTCCTCANGGTTGGAAAAACGTAACCCGTGATCGTAATCCCAGGGTTTAATCTAGCCAAGGAAATGTGCATCCTAAACTTTCACGTTTTAGGATGCCGACGTGGGTGCTTCTGGATTTTCTGTGACGTTGAGTAGAGCTGAGGCAGTTGATTTTACAACCGCCTTCCACCAGGAGCCAACAGGGATACTGATTCCAGCCCCAACAGAAGGCGAAAAATTTACTGTCCTGATTCGACCACTGAGAAAAGAGGTTTACCATACTTTTAAGTGATTACTGTGTCTGACCATTATGCGTTTTGGGTTCACAGCTCGTTATTGTGTAGGTCTGGTTGGCAGTAGCTTTATCCGTGGGAGTCGTAATTCCTACGTTCTACGCCCTTCATGTCATCAGCCTCTCCATTCATGCTGAATTTCCACCAAAATCCTTTACAAACACATTAACAGACTTATGCATTTTTGTTAGCGGCTCAATTGTCCAACAAGGTATAACAAAGAATAATTTGTTCAGCAACTTTATAATGTCAGTAAGATTTTTCTACAGGAATGGAACCTCAGTTGAGCAAAGGAACAAGATTTCTGATCGCAATATGGTGGCTGACCACCCTCGTCATTGCAAACACATACCTGGGTATCCTTGTGTCATTCCTCTCCGCACCAAAACTGGAAAATCTCATCGACAGCCTTGAGGACCTCGTCCAGCAGAAAAAGCTAAAATGGACCTTCCGAGCAGCAAGCGCTCTTGAGGCCCTGTTTAAGGTACAAAAACACCTTATCTTTAAGCCAGTGTGAAGAAAGTTTTCTTGTACTTTCAATGAGATTGAAGAAAGTTTCAATCACTTAAAGATAATAGGCCCTGAAAATTCTTCACTCCGTTTTATGCTATTCTAAAAATTAATAGAAAAATTTTTTGGTTTCAGTCCAACACAAGCGCAGGCATTTTTAAGGCAATCGGTGACAGAGTCAAGGATTCTGCTTTGGTCAAGACGGACTATGAAGGGGTGAGGCATGGTGACACTATTTTTCGGTTTGAGATAAAGAATCACTGCATGAAAAACACAATGAAAGGTGCCCCACACAACTTTAAATGAAAGCTGCCGGCCATATCTTAGTTTCCAGCGTGAAATCGGTTGGTGAACATCATTTTTCCGAATTTGAATTGTTTTGGCCTCAGGAAGGGACTAAAGGTCAGCCCCTTGTCCTCGTAGATTTGGAAGCGACACGTCAAGGAAAAGCCATCCATTCGCAAAATATTCTACCTTACGCCTCACGCTAAACTGAACGTTAAATGACCTCTGATGGCCATTTTGTGGGTTGAAAAGGTCAAGGGTAATATGTTTAAGTCAGAGAATGGAGGACTCTCGATTGACGCATCGCTTGTTCAGATCCGTGAGGTCAAACCAATTTAAATTAGGAAAAATGACCTTCACCAATCGATCGAAAACTGAGTTACGGTGGCAAGGTTTCTTTTGAAGTTGTATCATAATCTTTCACATTTTTACTGTGCCGTGGTCCTTTGGGAATTTACAGGTGTTAAAAGTGCTCGGCGGGGACTACACTTTCATCAAGGTAAGCCGGGGATGACTTTATTACGGTAAAAAAAATTTGTCCCTATTGTTTCGCCCAGGAAAAATCCTTTCTAGACGTAGCCTTGAGCCTTGATTTTGAAGAACAACGGAAATGTCGGATTACGATCGCTACAAAAGAGTTTTCTACTGCTGGTCTCGCTCTAGCTATTCAGAAAAAGAATTCTAACCTTCTGCTCTTTGATTATGAGTAAGTTATAAGGCTGCGCCATCCCAGCGACCAATCAGAACTTAAAATTCTTCTTACTTAGAATCTCGAACGCCATTGCAACCGGCTTGATGGAAAAATGGAAAAGAATGCATTGGCCTCATAATCTGTTTTGCGCTGACGCAGTGAACTACATTCTTTCCACGCAGCCGGGAGCACGCAAATTAAACATCTGGGACATCGAAGGAGCGTTGTTTCTCTTAGTTTTAGGCTTGACCTTTGCCTTATTCATCTTTACTGCGGAGCTCATGCGGAAGCGAATTTCCAATTTACCAGGAAGGATTCAGAAGCAAATGCAATTTGCTTACTTAAAATGATTCTGTTCCTTCTTCTAAAATACTTTTCAGCTCACAGTAGTTGGCAAATGGCAATTAGTTTTTAATTGTAACAGAAGTCCTAAAATAAATAGTCTGATAATTATTAAGTTCAGCGTGTACTTTTTGGAGGAAGGACCCCTGAGAAAGGTCGCATACAATAAAGCAGTTCAAGAATACTATTAATTGTCACAGGGCTCAGTCATTGTCTTTCCTCCTTGGACGACAGAAGTATATAATTCCCCGAAGCATTTCTTCGGTTCCATCACAAGAATTCAGGTCATTAACTTTTAGCCTTATCAAATTCCAGCAGCATAAAGTTCACTTAAATTTCCAGCATTGTCCTCCTTTATCAATGAAATCGAGTCAAAAACCAGCAAGACCCAGGCGTTTTTATAAAACTATTTCCAGCTTGTTTTAGGGCTGTTTCGGAGTTTTCCAAATAAGAAGGTGATTCGTCGAGTCTTCCCGGCCTGAAGAATCCCCACCAGAGTCTCCTATCAGGCTTGTGACAATGGAAGAAAATGAAGTGCTGTTGTTGTTATAGGACGGCGTAGGCGTAATAGGGCGGAACTGTAATTTTGTTAAATTGATAAAAAAATATAGACTCAAGAGAGGGGACCTAGACCTACCAATAGTTTCTCTGACGATAGTTTGAACTCTTCATACCCATCTCCTCCACTAATCACAGTCCATGAGTCTCTGTTTACACATGACGTCAGAAAACGTACTTGACCCGTATGACCGTGTGAGAGGGGGGTGACTTTGGACTCCGGACTGTTGGCAGGGGTGAGTGTCAGGATGACGCCTGCACTCGTGCCAATCCAAAGCGTCTTGTTTGGAGAGGCAAAGAGAGCTGTAACGCGTAAGCAGGCTGACTTGTGCTGGCGAATAATTTCGTCACAACCTAAAATATGACAGTCATTACGAAAGACCTGGACAGGTTGTTTTGATTATCGGCAGGAAATTTTGAACAGCGGCCTAACCTGCTAACATCTTGGCTACATTTGGAGCTACGTTAACTTCATGCAACGGCTCGAATGATTGAGCGTGATAAGCCTTGACGACAGACGAGCCTTGCACGGTTAGCCACACCCAATCCTCTACAGCTACCATATTAGTAATAGATTTCTGCGGCTGGTCACCCACTGTCACTTGTATAGTCTGAATCAGTTCAAGCATTCCCCCGCTGTCTCCATATACTTTCACTGATGACCCACAGGCACACCAAATCTCTCGACCCACGCTGAGCATTTTCGTGACTGGAGCCATTGGAGAACCAATTGTTACCCAGCTCGGATCTCCAGTGGCCCAACCTTTTCCATCTGGTTCAAATAAACGTGAGAAATAAATAATGTAGTTATAAGAGGGGTTAGGAGGGGACTTACATCCATTTCTCGTATAAACTACAACATCCCCATTTCCAAGGGCTACAAACATCCTTCCATCGAAATAGACGATGGAGTTGAGTGGAGCTTTGTGCTGGATCTTGTGACGATTTTTCTTTACGCGAACACTGGAATCAACGCAATCGTAGACATGAAGCCCGCCATCTTCTGTTCCTAACCACACGCTCCAGTGCTCCTTAGTTCCTGATAACAAAAGCAATGACTTAATTTCCTTTGTAATTAATTTTTAGTTTTTTTTGGGGGGAAAGTTTTGCATCTTTTTACCTGCGCGCTGCTTCTGAGAGTCGTCCTCATCGTGAGTGGTGCTATCAGGAGGGTGCGGAGGTTCAGAGGAGGAGTGTGCTGGGTGGTGGAAATGCTGAGACGTGGGGTGATGGGGAGGAGGTACTGCCAGCATACAAGTTATCCTTGAGTTACAGACTCCGTTACAAGACGTAATTGACGGTTCTGGATGGAGTGTGAGGATGCAGACTTGGCCCACGTAACCATCTGAATTTGCGACCCAGATGTCACTTATGTCATACTTGCTTAGTTTGTTGTGAACGGAAACCGGGGCTGCACAAGATAAGAGAAGACCAGCTCGAGTTTTCCTGATAGGTAGGGCTTGGATGAATTCTTGCAGTGACTTTCCTACTCCGTATCGAACTAAATTAAGAAGTAAGATCTTATATTCTGTACATGACTATGAGAAATTATTTTTTTTTACCATATTTCGCCATGGTTTCGTTGAACGTCTCAAGCCAGGCAGTTTTCTTCTCCAGCGTTCCAAAAGTAATTTTTATGCACTCCGGGCTGTCACTAGTAAGAAAAAAAACCCTAATTAAATTAATAATTCCATGGTTTTTGAGTAGAAAAATTTTCAACCTTGGGTCTGAAGAGCTCTTGATCTGAATTTCAACTGACTCTTCACCTCCTCTGTTCTTCGTTGCTACGAGCATTTCCTTCAGAACTTCGTCAAGTCCGGCATGTGGACACTTGAGGGATGATGCTAAATCCATCATTCGATGAATGGTTCGGAGATCATCAGCCTCCTCCGACCCGCTACTACCTGTCTCTTTAAGCTCTTCCCCCAGTTTGAGATCTGCCAGCCCAACCTTTAGAATCAGCTTGAATTTACAACCCTCCCAACTAGAAGAGTAGCTGGGATTCGATCTAGGAAAAATAAAATCCTTGTTTAAATGAGGTCTATCCAACTACAATTTGTAGTATTTACGATGGCTTCCTCGTCCCCTTTCGTTTGATAGACGCAACGAGAATGGAATCTGCAAAAAGAAAGACGGCCCTCTCCTTCCGCGTATTGTACAAGAAGACAGGAAGGATGTCTTGACGAACTAAGTGCCCAAGCCCTGCTCCCCACCCTTCGATTTCGATTTCACGACTGTCGTTGGGATCTACGGAGGCACAATCAATATGAAGAGCGAATTTCTTAATTTTTTCAAGCACCAGCATGAGTCTTGAGTGATCTTCGTGTACTTGCTGTGTATATTTCAGGAGTTCCTAAAAATTCATATCGAACATATAATTAATAATTCATGCGAAAATTAAGATATAGTAATGAAAATTATTAAACGCTAAGATTGGATGCCAGGAATCAGGCTCTCGCCGCAGAAAGATTGGCATCGGCGGTTAGGAAATTTAGAGCCGTTTATTGATTCCCTGGAGTCAAAGCTGTCACCATGTTTGACTGATTATATTCATCAGGGGCTTAAAATGTTCAGGACTTGATGAATATACCTTTATATATTTGTAATCTCGGCTGGGGTTCGGACATCAGGTAACAAAAGCCGATTTTGGAATTTTAGTAGGAATTTGAGTTAATCGGAAATGCTCCTTTCAATAAACTTCCAAAGGCGCACGTTAACTTCAGGTTTGCAACCGGGAAATTGTTCGCTTACTTTGACGATCAATTCGTATCGTGGAATCCGTTGGATAGGCATGATGAGGAGGGAATCCAGATTTAGTTTGCCTTTGTGCTGACGAGCATTTGCTTCCAGGAAGCGGCCAAGAGAGGGTTTAGAAGCCAAAGCCATTTTCAAGGACCCTTTTGCATTTTTCCAATTTCTAACAAAGAGCGAGTAGCACTCCAGCAAAGAATTCTGTCGAAACTGGTGACAAGAGAAATAAAAATAACATTTAAGGAGGCATTATTTTAAGGCCTTAAAGGACTTACGGCCGCCAGAAGAACATCACCAACAGACTGCGTGTCATCGACAACTCGTTTCTGAAGGGCATCCAGAAGCCGCTCATGATGCCATAGTATGCTTGGAACCTAAAAATCGCGAAGAAAATTAGCATTACACAAGTATGAATCCATGAACGTTATCCAAGAAGACAATCCTAACTTCATTACTCATTGCAGTTTTCAAGCTTCAGAGCATTCTAAAAAATGTTTAATTCTTTAATAACTTTCTTTTAAACTTTTCTTTCTTAATTGCTGCAGTTTATCCGCCGCTTCTTTTAAGGGAAATGGCTTATTTAAAAAAATGAATGGTGTTTCGCTCGATCGGATTAGGATAACTGCAACTGCACGTTATTTCTCTTTCCCCCAATTTCGTTCAGAAACTTAAGTTTTGGGAACTCAGGTTTCTCCTTTTCCCACGATGGAAAGATTCACTATTCCAGCAGCAGGTTACGGCCTAAGCACATTTCATGCTTGTCAATTAATTAATACCCAATTCATAATTAAACTAATTAAGGTTACACTCAGGCAGAGTGTTGAATTTGACTTTGATTTGATTTGACTCGTATCCTTATAGAATTGTCCAAACGTGAGTCAGAAACAGCTCATACCACGCCAGTAATGAGTTGTGTAATTTCCTCCTATGTCAATTATTAGTGATTCTTTGCCTATGTTAGTCAAACACGTTTACCTTCACTTAGGACAAATTCTTTGTGCTGATTAGAAAGCTGTACAGCAGCTTTTAGCACCTTTTCAAAACAAGCCTTGATAACAGTACATGAAAAATAAGTTACTGGGGCTGTGCTCTAATAAAACGATTTATATGGATAAATCCGGCAAACATTTATGTAAACATCGTGTTCGCACTTCGAAGAAAAATCTCAAGATTAAAACCATCATCCATATAGTTCAATAGAGTGGAGTTAAGGGAACTTTCTCCTCCCTCCTTCTTAGAGCTACTGTTTGCTGACCTGATAAAATATCTCTTCTACTAGCCCGTCTTCAATGAAGTCTGAGGATTTGAGCGGTTCCATGTACTTCTAAAACCAGAAAAATAAGGTCTCATTATTATTCATCACGGTTTTTGAATCTATTTCAGTAACTTCAGGTGACCCTTACTTTCACAAGTGTTCGCAAAGAGTCCACATAAGAACGCTCGGTTTCAACAAGCTCAGCCAAGACGTGGGCACGAGGACTTCCGCCCTAAAACATTTTAGGAGATTTTCAATTAATCTAATTCGGAAAGTACTCAGCAGGTAGGAATTCAAGTAGCAAAGCCGAGGGGAGTTCGAAAGAGGTTAAAATAATAAGCGACGTTAGATCATAATGCTGAGGAGGAACGCGTGCAATGCTGCCGCAGTATGAGTGAGTTCAGTTCACGAGCTCTGGAGAAAAGAAATCGATTGGAAAAACTTCTCTCTCTTGTTTTTGTTCCATGTGCACCGCTTTCCCACGTGCTCGGCCGCCTGAGACATTCAGATTGACGCAATGGCCATGACAGGACTTTGAATGATACTTATTGACTGCTTCTCCTATTTTTAATTATTTTTTTGTCAATTTTTCAAAAACATTTCTTTAGCAGCATCAAGAAAAACAGAATAAAACAAATTGTGGCTGAGAGTTTTACGACTGCTCCAGGATTTATACCCAAGCTGTCTGTGTATCTAGCAAACCACTCACTTCCTTTTGAAGATTTGAAATTTTAGCTGCAAATGCAGCATCCCGCAGGGCTCGCTCTTCTTCTTCTTCATCAGGAAGCGGGGAAACTGGACGAGTGGATACTTCATGAGGAGAGAGAAAAGATGTTTTTGAGGTCCTAATTTTGAAGCTCATAATCCAATTCGTTAATTTTAATCTGAGATATCTTATCGTTCATCCCCCAAGAACAGTAAAACGTAGAGGTTTTGGCCTAAAAGCCTTGGGGAATTCCAAACTGCTTAGTCATGGTGCACTCACTTAAAATGCGGTTGCTGAGAGGCACTTTAAAGTTGATTTGCTTGGAAGGACTAGACGATAGAAGAAAGGCGTGTGGAGCAGGAACATGAGGGATGGTTCCGAGACATGCAGTCGTGGCAGAGGAGAAAACGGGAGTGAAAGCGGGATGGGATCCTCTCATCACTCTCTCTTTCTCCCTCTTTCTCTCTCTCAAAGTGTATTTTCACCGATTCCTACTCGTGATTTCTAGATTTTGAGGTTGAGGACAGACAGGGCAGGCGGATTCTCCACTTTCTCTCCGCGTGCTCTGCTTCACTCATCCTCTTCTCGGTGGATGGTGATTCCAAGACAGAGGTTATTTAAAGAAATGAAAACTTCTCTGTAGGATTGGATGTTATATCAAAGCCAAAGCATAGAAATAACATGGATTCAGGCTGAGAGGAAGAATGGTTGTTTAGTAAAGTTAAAAGGAGTTTCTTATTGTTTAAGAATTAGGACCAAGGCAAGGGACAAAAATCCAGTATTGCTTTAGGAAGTATAGTGAAAGTCTGTAGCTTTGACTAGAAAATTCTTGTGCTACTATGCAAAATGTAACAAGGATAACATACAAGTTGGATTCGGATACTAGTCTCCTCAGGCGCTGATAAGGACGTATTCTCCGGCGCCAATCCATAACGGAGCTCTGAAGGAGAAGATGCTGTGCGTTGGTGGAAACCACCGCTAATGCATTCTGAAATATACCAAGAGAGAAAGTTAGAAGTGGCGAAGAAATCTTAGGCTGAGATGCAGACGCTGTGTGATAAATACAGGAGAAAGTTTAGTAAAGGAGAGAGGCAATCAATCCTGGAAGTGCTGTTGTATTCACTAGACCCTTCTTAGATACGGAGTGATTACGCTAAAACCCCTGAGACAAAACATGACCGTCTTCAAGGTTGAATTTCAAAAGGCACTAAAAAATTACAAACTCCTTTCTTCTGTTCACACACACCCAGAAAAGTTATCAGAAGGAGATCAGAAGACAAGGATTTTGTAAAATGAATGTGCCATCGTAAGGTTTAATTACGGTCAAGTCAGCGGGGTTGTTGCTGATCCACCCATTTGTCCAGTCCATCAACAATTATTTGAAATAATAAACTAACTGACAATAAGACGCTGAATCAGGAGTAGCGTAGGCAGTACTTTGCTTTGACTTTAAAATTAATAATTAGTTAAGAATATTGTGAACTTCGGTAAAGTCAAAAAAGTGAAATCATTAGATTTCCATGAATGCGAGTGGCCCATGGAGTTCAAGAACATCGAAACTGTTTTTTTGAATTCGAAAAAGCAGCAAAATTGGGTTATGCAATAATAACTAAATAATGAAAAAAAATACACCACAGTTTGTGATCCCATTTTCCTGTTCAGATTTCTTACACAAATTCTGATAATTCTAACTGTTTCTCTCATCAGAAAGTTTCTTTTTAAAAATGGTTGTTTACTCTGCGCTCCATTGTCCTTCAAAAAGCCGTCCGAATTCAGATATAACAGCCCTTAAATGTGTCGATTACTCAAGTTGTCCTAATAAAACCAAATCAAACTTATGGGATTTTCGAATTTTAAAAAAGTGGATTCGGTATACAGCAAGTACTGTTACAAGACTACTATACTAGTCTTCGGTATACTATTTATTGAGACAGCCTGTACTGCTAGCCACATTTTTGCCTCGCAGCTGCTTGCAAATACAATGCAAAAAAATTTTTTTTTTTTCTTGATAAAATGGTGCTTCACGGTAGATTTGCTTTTGGGTAATTCTTGAAAAGTGATTGAGCACGGGCACTTCGAGCAAAATGATTTTTCCCCTTCGTGCCCACAGTTATTGACCTTTTTAAACAAAACGAGTTGGACCACCAGGGAGAACTTACGCTCCCTGTTCTATTACGATAAGAACGATCGTACAGAGTTCGGCTTGAACTTATTCACATTTTTAAACCTAATTCCTCAGCTTCCAACTGACACGCGGAACTTGACAAGCAAACAACAGAAATTATTTTTAACGAGAGCTCATCAATATATTGATTATTAAAGGTACACAAAGTTTTCCATCTTCAGATTACCGTCAGCATCACATAGCATGAATGAACGTTAAGTAAATGCTGTACATGAGCTCTGACATGTAAATCCAAACAAAAATGCTGCTAAAAATCAAAGACAGGCAAATTATTTTAAATTGTTATTTTTTTAAATAACCGTCGAAGTTGTAGCTTCGGCTGAATTCTTTCCTGGGCTTTCCGCTTCAACGTTAAACAATAAAACGCCAAAGATGAAGACTGCTGATGGAAGCCCCTTTTCATTCATTTCACTGAGTATTTTGAATATGTTGGAAGTTAAATTACACAAAAATTATATTAACAAGTTTGACTAGGCCGAGAGACGCTTCATCTCCTCTCCCACCTCAATCAAAATCGATCGAGAAATGATTATAAAGCCTCACCGGGGTAGTTTCCTTGAAGTGGTATGTTTGTGGATGTTTTCCTTGTTCTAGAAATGGCTGAGTGTTTCGGTAGTTTGGGAAAATTGATGTCATCCATGGAGGCAGCGAGTAGGGAGCTCATACTCGTCAGTTTCGAGGGTGGTACTTGCTGTCCAATATTATTACCCTCTCTCTGTTCTATTCCCCGTCCAGGCGACGATGACTTCGACTCTCGAAAAAAATCAAGTGGCTCAACACTCGCTCGACTCGGAATAAGTTTATTCATTTCAGCCTCAAGCATCTCACCGTATGGCCTAAAACGAAAAATTAATTACAAGCTGCTAGTTGGTTGCTGGCATAGAAATATTTACCCCCTGAGCGGTCTTTTGTAGAACCTTCCGCTTGGCAAAGTTCGGCTATTCCCAGCCAAACCCGAATTAATGCTTTGTGCTCGGGATATAACTTCCTTTCGATTAAAATCTTCAGCCCTCTGAAAGCTTGTTCCCTCTTCATTCCGGTCAAACTCTTCTTTTTGGACTGGGAGAGTAGCAGAGGCGGAAATCGGAACTTTTCCAGACTCTGAACTCGAAGAGTCACCACTACTGCCGAGTTTCAGCGTGCTTTTCACGCTCTGGGGATCACGGCGACTTGGAAATGGTGGTGGGGGACTTGAACAGCTACTGAGTTCTGAGACGTGTGCAAGAGGCGGTAACTCATCGGACTCATCGGACTGGCCAGAACTCTGTCGAGGGATGTGTACTTTTCCTCCAAGCTCCTCCTCCGCTTCACCTCCAGACATTGAAGTGGTAGAACTTGTTGGAGGGTAAGGAGCCATCATCCTCATCAACCTTTCGAATTTTGCTGGCTCATCTGACTCAACCTCTTTGGTACTTAGATCCTCTTTCCTGATTGGCTCGTCGTCCCCACCCAATGTGAAGCTGACAACTTTGTTGTCGTCACCTTCTGGGTCACTGGCTACATCCAGCGACTCATGTTCTGCTTCATATCCATCACGAGTATAGCCGTAACGAGGTGGTCGCTTGAGAAGTGGTGTAGGATTTGTTTCCATGACCCCAGGGCAGGATTTGCTGTATGCATGGCTGACGGCAGGAAAACTCGGCGGCATTGATAGGACTTCGGTTCCAGCTAAAGGCTCATCTGGTAAAGCTTGATCCTCAAGGAGCATGGGTGAGGCTTTTGAAGGACCGAAACAAAATGCTGTTGGTTTGAGGGTTATAGGGGATTTACTATTATTCCGAACATACTTTCCATCGGAAGTAACGTCCACTTGAGAGAATGAGGCTGATCGGAATGGAATTACTTTTGGTGGGAAATGAAAGCGAGTCACTTTGTTATCACTGGAAAGCTGTGAAATTTCTTCAGGGTCTTCCTTAGCTCCGGGGTCACTGGACGCTTGGAATAGGGATAAGGATCGTTCCACTTCACAATTCTCACTTTTTTCCATCCTCACTCAATCGCTTTAACAGAAAGCACGCAGTCCCATTTTTAATTCCTACAAAATTTAGGCTTTCATTATTATAATAATAAAACGTTTTTGAATACTTATTTTTTAGTTTTATTTTATTTTGTAATTGAGCTTCAGGGTTCTGGCTGTCCTTGTTTGATTTGCAAGTGAGCGAGAAAGGATAACTCCCAAAAATAACTCCCTCCTTGTCGTTTCATTAAAAATAGAATTCTCACCCGCACCATCGTCACCGAAGAGTAAAAATTAGGAAGCTGAATCTCTTTATTTTTTTACATCATGACTTACTGCTCTGTAGTAGATACAGGAAGAGGGGATGACTGAGAATCGGGAGAATATACTAAACGACTAACGTACATTGGGCCAAAGTTTGAAGAAACCGTGGGTTCAATGAGGACTCCGAACTTCGTCCTTGAGATTTTGAATAGGCTCATGGCCTTAAGAGGGAGCAAAGCTCTCCAAAGGCCTTCAAGGTCTATAACAATGTCCGTCACTTCTGTTTCCCGAAGGGCTGCAGCCACTGCCCCGTCATTCTCGACTGGACTCAACGAGCAGGTGGAATAAACGCAAACACTTCCAGGGGTTCTGGCCAAGCATCGTAATCCAGACATAAGAATTGCTTTTTGAGTCTTCACTAAATTCAGACGTTCCCTAATTCTCGACGGCTTGAATATACTGTTGTCTGCCTTGGTAGCTGAAATCCTGTCACAACTGCAAGGAACATCCGCTAACACTCTTTGGAAATCAGAGGCGGGAGGATAATCCATGGCGTTGTACCTTGTATATATAACATTAGACGGCTGTTCACTACCTATAAGATTTAAAACCAACAGTTCCTTACCCTTTGGTTGTACAGCAGAAAAGCATGTCGAATTACCTGTAAATTCTGCGAAAATTCTTTTCAGTCTCCCTAGCCTGTTTCCTTCAATGTCATTACAAGTGAGACTCGCCGGACATAAGGTCATAAGGCTCAGGAGGGATTTCGTGCCTGGTCCGGCACATAAATCAAGCATATTGACATCAGGCTTCAGTTCCAAGGCGATTATTGGTACAATTGACGCTCCATTCACGCAAAGCCAATCTCTAAATCCTCCTGTTAAATAAAAAATTAAATAAGAAGGAAAATATATGGCTAGGTATCGGCTTGGTTTTCCCATACCGTTGCTTTTTCCTGATGGTGGAAAATTTGATGGACTTCCAGCCACAAACGTAAACGGTCTGAGCAGTGGAGGGAATTTGATATCGGTGCAGTTGGAAGGCGTCGTGAAATTGTACAAGGTCGACACCGAACTTTTCGCCGCGGGAGCTGAATTTGTGTGATTCTCTTGATAGAATGAATAGTAATCAGACTCCAACTGAAAATCCTCTATGCCTTTTAGTTTAGTTGGAGGGAGAAATTCAGCGGCAGCTTGATAAAAAAGAAACTTAATTTAAAATAACGACCCTAACACCATTGCTCCTCACTTATTTTTACCTTCGCGAACATCTCTGATGACTCTCCGCTCTGCGTCTCCTTCGAGTCTACCTGGTATTTTCCTCATAGGAGCGTTTTGATAAAGAGTATCAAGTTCTTCTGCTACTTTAGTGCTGGCGATAGACGCAAGTGTTCTGTCCAGGTTTTGAAGCCTTTCTTCTTCCACTTTCTGATTGACATTCACAGGCTTTCCTGCAGTAAGTTTTTCTCTACCGCGTTCCCAAAGGTCCTTGAGGTCATAAGCTCCAAGTGCTTCCAAATTAGAAGCAATGCTCTTCACATCAGAGAAATTGTTTGGAACTGCAATATATTTTTGAGGGCAGAGCAATCCAAGCCGCATGGAGGGCCACTTGCTGGTATGAAATGATGCATAGAAATCGTCAAAATGCTCCAGAGCTCTATCAATGTTTGTGGCCTTTTTCGCCTCGTCCGTCTGAAATGAATCATAAATGTTTTATAGCTCATTGACCATTGATGACTACCTATGTTTAGTAGCTAGTTTAATTATATATACCCAATGCTTTTTTTTCGAAGCGTTGGCTACCATTGAAGTTGAAAATTTACGCAATCGGATCATCGCTCCCACTGGAAGCCTTCCAGTTTTATTGCACCGCACAACGACTTCGATGCAGCAAAGGACCGATTATTAAAGAGTCGTAGTAAGTTGTGTAAAATATTGCTAACTCCGCTGCTACCCTTGCGAGAACTTAAGCAGATATAAAAGAAAAAAGCTCTTCCACTAATACTAATAACTACTAAATGCGGTGTTAAAAAATTTTAACTTTTTTTAAAATGTGGAAATTATGACTTTCCCGCCCCTCTGCAGGCAGGACTAACAAGGTAAGTAAACACTTTTCAGTTTTTCAAAAATTACAGACCTCCTTACTTTCAAAATTAAGGGCTTCACGGTCCGTGAAAAGCTTCCGTGAATCACGGAAGCTTTTTAGCAAACCCTTACGAGATTCAAGGTTTCTAAAAAATGAAAACCCAGATAATGGGGTCTTTACACTGTTGATCACCCAGGAATGTTTTCTTTCTAAACGTTTTTCAATTGCACGTGATATCGGCTGAAATTCTGAGATTATTTTGATTCATGCCAAAATCCAATTTTGTCAACGACTTGGAAATGCCGATTTTACATGTTAAATCCCACAAGGATTTTTCGAAATGGCCTACTTAGTTAGACTTAAGGGGGGGGGGGGGGCTGTAACTTCTAACTCAAAAGTCAAAAGTGAGCCGAGTGAAGTTATAGATCTAAACGTTCCCTTCTAAGCTACGCATTTTCTTAGAGTGTGGTAGCATAATCTTTGGTCGATACGTCACCGTGGCCGATATGATTGTGGTGTTGATTTTTCATTGGATTTATTACAGGAAGGAGTAACTACTAATACCAAAGTGTTGCCTTTTATGCTATGAAGGTAAGAACCATGCAGCAATTCCGGATTATCCAAATCAATACCCTTTCCTTCCCCGGAACCGCTGGCGAGTGTCCAGCTAGAATAAGTAAAGCATCATTATATTAATATTTGTCATCGAGGATTGAGCTGTTGGCATGGGCTCTTACCAGGGAACGCTTGCACTCAAAAAAGGTCTGTCGTAGGGCAAGGCATTCTGACGGACAGAAAGGATCTTCTCGCTTCATTTTCACACATTCACGAGGAGTTTTCTTGTGCTGTTTCAGTCACATATGCATCAGAGCGTGACGGTGGAGGTATTAAATACATACTGGGCTGGGTGACCATAATTAAGCGCCCCGGAGAAAGTTCTCGTATAGGAGTTAGAATGTGATGGGTGAAAGTTCAGCTTCCTTAATTATAATCACTCAGCGTATACTATGCAGAGAAAGCTCCCTTGCCTGATTGACACACGAACTGGCCAAAATGCAGTCTTTCAGATCCTCCCTAACACCTGCACAGGGTCTCTTGTCCAACGGCTTCACGGTGTCGTCATAAAATTGTTGCATATTCAGTCGGAAGTCTAGGAATACAGATTTAAAGGTTTAAGCGATGGGATATCCATATCTGGATATGAATTATCAATGGACTAACAATATTATGCTATAAAATTTACCGTAGGTGTTGTCGCCGCTGTTGGTCTTGTCCCCCATATTTGATGCCGACGCAAGCGGACAGGCAAAACAGTGAAGGGTTACGGATTTGCCCCAAAAGGAAATAAAAATTCTCCTAAATTCCTCACAATTCTTAGTTTAATTCATTCAACAGCTGGCTGTTGTTATTGACTCAACTCATCATTACAGCGGAAGAGTTCGGTCCATATATAACAAATTTGGCGTACGCCAAATATAGCAAATATGGCAGGGCCTGCCAAATATAGCAGGGCAGACAAAAATT
>JABASM010000004.1:0-12463 GCA_019776545.1 Brachystomella parvula
TTTTTTCAAAAAATGGTCTAAAACGACTCAAAATGTCAGAAAACGTGTTTTGAAGCAGAAATGCGAAAACGAAAAAAAATTTTGAGGCCAAAGTAGTGGATTCTGATTTCCATCTAGAGTCATTTCATCCTAAGTCATTTCATCCTACTACACCGGCAAATCTTAGGTTTTAGCTAGGGAAGGCTTCTTCTTATTTGCTGAATAGTGTCAGGTGAAAATCTCAAATTGGGAAATCTCGAATAGTTGAAAGTCTCAAACATGTTCTCAAATGTAAAAACACAAGTTTGCATGGTTTGCTGTATTTTTAGGCTGTAAGATTGTTAGGTTGCTAGGCTCCCAAACATGGGTCCTTCAACTCATCCGTTCCTGCAAACTTGTAATTTTCACATTTGGGATTTTCACATTTGAGATTTTTGTTTTTGGGATTTTCACATGAAACCTTGCTGAATGCGCGTCTGCCGACTTCACGAGTTTGCTTCAGAGCTATAGAGCGTATTCCAGCAATTTGTTGGCCGGAGAAAATTTTCACTTTTTGGAGACAAAATTTTTTAAACAATTACTACTCAATTAATTTAGCTTTGAACTTAATGCATTGATGGCTGAAGCCGCCTTGCTAAAAAATAAATCAGAAATATGGGTTTTCGAATTTCAAGGAAAGGGAAAAACTTTCATCGTCAACAAATTGCTGGAATACGCTGTACCCTTTTAGCGATTTCTTTGGAGATTCTTAATTCAGCCTGGCTGCTTCATAATTTTATGCTCATGATTGATTAGTTTTGTTAAAATGAATCATCTGAATTTTAATTTTGTGGGGTTGATGATCTATGAGGCGTCTGGGTTCTTGTTCTGTGAATAAGTTAATTCATGGGAGATCAAGTGCCGAGGCTGAGGTTAGGTTGTTTTCTCTCCTGAACATCCCCATGTAGCCGTGTGGTGTAGCATTGTGGAAGATGACAGGATGTGTGAGGAGACCAAGTTTGAATTTATTACTTGACTACTTTCTATTCCCTTTCCATAAGGAAAATACAGTTGGAGTGAGTGGCTGTGGTGAAACTGAATTCCCGTGCTTGATTTTCCCCAGAATCTACCTAGCTCTTTCTTTCTCTCTCCCTATCCTCCCCCTTTGTTTTCTGATTCTGACTCAATCTCAGGTCTCTGTCTCAAAATTCAGATCACAGGATCATAAATTCTGATTCTGGGCCAAATGCTTCTCTTCGACGTTAGAATAAACTCTCCTAGTCGAGTTATATACGTCTTCTTGCTTGGAATGATTTATTTTAGGAGGGAATTGGGAGAACTAATTTGGTAAATGCTTAATAATGCAAATTGCTCCTCCTCCATGTCTCTAAATTGGAAGGGGAGATAAACAGGTCATGTTTCATCAGTCCAATTTCACTAATTTTGCATTTCCTTCCCTAATTTTACTCTTTCCTGGATCACTGAGGGGACATAAAATCAAACCACAGGAGGAAGAGAGAGAATGGAAACACCTGCCTTCATTTACCCTCAACCAGAAGAGATTTAATGGATCAAAGTTTGAAATTCGAATACCTAGTCCTTACCCTCCAATCTCCTTAAACTAGAGAAGGTGATTTACTTTTCATTTGTTGAGTTTTTTGGTATTTTCTTTCTAATCCTCTCTAGGGAGGATTGAAGTTTTTTTTCTTGTACTTTTTTTTTTATTTTGTTAAATCGTGATAAAGTGGACAGGACACGGACATGGTTTTGAGTTACAGGCAGAGTTCCTCCATCCATTTTTGATTAGAATCCAAATTCTTTTATTTGAAAGATTCCAGTTTATCCGAGGGGTCTGTCAGAGTTTGTTTGTATTAGAAAGTACCCCTTCCCTTTTATCACTACCAGCCTACATCCCTCTCCGAATGGACTCAGGGAAAGTTATTCCGTTTGAAGTAGAAAGTATAGCGAGGAGAGTCTTAGATTATTTATTTGCGGCGACTGGCTCTCGTTTGTCCGGTACCCCCCCCCCCCCCCCCCCTCTCTGATGTCAACTGATACACCCGAAAGGTCTCTTTCATGTTTCCCAATATCAGTCTTACCCCAAGTCCTTGTATACGACTGACGCACTTCTACAGCTTTAAATTCCACATGATAAATTCTCATGAATTTTTGTGGAGATTGAGGTGATGGTTAGTATTCCAGGGTTTTCCTCACGTCGGATTTTCTCTGGAACGTGCATAGACCGTATGAGAAAGTAAGGTCTGTTTTTTCGTTTCCATTTTTCTCTAAATGATTTCACCCGTTTTGGCTCTTATACTAATATTCGAAATTTTATGGTACTCATCTCCTTTGTATCCAACGTCAACTTTACCGGAAATGGCCAATTCATAATAAAAAATCCCTCGCTTTCCTTTTTTTTTCTCTTTGCTCATGGATTCTGATAGCTGGATCCCTTTATTTTTCTTTCACGGATCTCCGCTGCCCCTTTCCCTTACTTCCAAAGAATGATCCTGACGGAATTGAAGTGTTCTAGCCAAACGAACCAATTTGTCTCTCAGTTTCAAAACTTCTGAGAATTGGAAGGAAAGAGAGAAAGAAAGACGAAGATCCGAGAGAGAACAAAGGAAATCTGAAATTGTCACCATACGTGAACAGGCTTTTCCACGCTTCTCCAAACAGGAAGCCTTTGAGCAGAAAGGAAACAATTTGCCAATTTTACTCACGGGAGAGCCTATAAGCTCCTGGGGCTATGAGTTCTCGTCTGAATTGACTGATGCTCCTAACGCTATACCCACCCGCTGTAGTAATTGAAGGAAATCCCAGCATGTGCGGTTTCCTCACAGTTTCTCAAGTATTGATTTATGTTTTCTCGCTTTCTAAAAAGAGGGAGATCTCTACTTTCTCCATCTTGACCAACACAGCTCTCCTTCCATCCTCTTCTATATTCTCACCAACTGAAAATGGAGGAGAGGCATTTTCTTAAAGTGTTGGAATTCTCCTCTCGTCCCTCACTTTCTCTTCTACCGTCAGAGCCAACTCTCCGGATCTTTGGACTGACTGATGTGTACTAAGAAGAAGACGAGGCAAAGGAGGCACATGAGGGACTTCCTAAATACTCCCTAGTTCTTTCCCTGGGCATTTGGCTAATTTCTCCCACGTCCTTTCTCTCCTTATCCTCGCTAACAACAAAAAAAAGGTCATTTCTTCCATTCATGCATTTTTCATAACGTGTCCCATTCTTCTATTTTTATTTTCCGCTCTTCCCTTCCTTTCTTCCGGAAGACTGGAAAAGGCACTTGAAAGGATCTGTGCTGGTACAGCCCCCCCCCCCATCTCCTCTCATAAAATCCATCAACATCCGGTGAAAGCATCATTTCCTATTATTCCTACTTTCTCAACTTCTACACTCCTTCTTCTCGTTTTCCTCATTTTATTTGAGTTCTAGAACAACTGAGATTATTATTATTTGGCTTAAGATTTGAATTTATGCTCTTAGAATCTTATAGCTCAATCCCCTGGGCAGTTTGAGTTCCATAAATGAGGTAGTAGTAGTGGTGGTGGGGTGGATTTTAAAATTTGATTTTATGAAACCGATAATTGGAAACAGTGGGTAGATTTTCTTTTTATTTTTTTATTTTTCAACTCCTCCTCCCCACTGCCCTCGTAGTAAGGAGTGAGTGATTATGTTTGGAAGAGTGTCAACGCTCGTCCTCTGCTCCTCGTAAGGGGAAAGTTCAATTAAATTACTTCAAATATTTACTTCTGGATGATGATGAAAAATGATAGTAGCAGGGAGAAGGAAATAATTCCTCTTTTTACACTTCCAATCTAAACGATGATGATGAGTGAGGGGGAGATCGTGTCAAGAGTTCTTTTACACAGGGGCAGGAGGACCCGAATTCAACCCGAAACGACCCCAGTTTTCTATTCATCATCCGGCGGACGTCGCTCCGTCTCCTTTTGCCCTCCCCCTCTACTCTAGTCCTGTTGTGACAGATATGAACTCTAATTACATGCTGTGATGATAATCAAATAAATGTTTCAATCATAAGTGTTAATATCCGAATATACAAAGTAAATCAGTTCAAAATTAACAATAGGACCACTCCTACTTCAAAATTTTTTTTTTAGTCCCGAGATATAAGGCTCTGTTCATGACTTTGTAGGCAGGGAGTGACAATAGCAGAATTTAAAACACAGAAGGGGGCGAACACTTTCTCCGAGGGGCACAGGTGAGCCTTTGGAGTGCATGACTACCCCCTGACCAACGCCTCCACGCAAACTACCCAGGATTTATTTTAGTACTGATTTTCTGAGATTGACTTTCCTTTGAGCTTTCTAAGACTTTGCTATTTTATTCTAGGTCCGTGGAATTCTGAAGGAGCCTCAGAGCAAGTCTCTCGGGATTTCAAGTTTGTTTTGTAGGCGCGTTGGGGTATTAATTTGTATGCGTTAAGGAATGAGAAGCGGAAGATGAACACGTTTTCTGATTAGTTGAGGTGATGAGGAGAATTCATTTTCCGAAATTTCACAAAGACGAAAGTGAAAAAGTGAAAGTCACACTCCAAGAATTGGGATGTGGAGAGAAAGAGAGAAAGGAATTGGCAAGTCAACTACTACCACCACCACCGCCTCCGTCACTAGCAACACAAGTAGGAGAGAATGATGGGAATAGGACTGGAATTCCAAGAGTGGGAGAAAGTAAATTGGAAAGAAGAAACAACAACATCAGCAACTCTGCCTCCGTCTCTTCACGGGACAACAAAGGGAAATATTGAAGAGAATACCCAAGCACAGGAAGAAGAATCAAGCACAAATTTAACAGCTTCCGCCAAAGGTATATACTTTCTCCGTAATATGAAAAAAAAAAAAGAAAATCAAGGAAAGGAATTTTCTCTCTTCTTAACTCCAACATTTTTCTCTGACATTAGAGAAATTGTGGTATTTTCCTCGAACTCTTCTCCGTAGATTTATAAAGGCCGGCAGAAGGGTATCCTCCGAGTCATCTCATGATGGTAGTTGACATCCTTTCCAATGGTCCTCTCAGAAATGACAAATTGAGGGAGCTGAATTTTGATCGTTAGAACTCATATAGCCTACCAAGTAAAATCCTTCACTTTCTCCATAGGCATAGCCCTCCCTTCTGCAATAACTTTTCGTCACCACAGCAGAAAGCACGGGTTAAGCTCATTGCCGTTATTCCTGATTAGAGTTGACAGGTCCTGAAGACGAAAAGGAAAAAAAAGAAAGCTGAAGTTTCCTTGGAACAAAAGAAAAAGAAAAATTAGGACCTCTCCTGATTTCTTGGCATCTTCTGTTTTGTTCTCTCTCCCAGAACTTTTGTCATAAAAAACTTGAGAAGGACAGTGGACCCAAGGACGCTTTGGATCCTAGTATCTGACTTATGCTCGACAGAGGCCTTCAATTCACCCCAGACTTTATTTTTCTTCAATTCACTGCACTTTAGCTCAAGTCTTGCTAATTTAGAAAATAGTAACCTGGTATGCAGATGGCGTTGGGTAGATGAGAATGATGTGAATTTGATGGTCTAGGAGCCATGGCTGGAAAAGTAGAGGGTCCCACGACTCCTGCTCCATTAATTTTTTTTACATTAGTGAAAACGACCGAGGCGGACATTGAATGTGAAGAGAAAGGAGGGCTGATTGCATATTAATTCCTTGTAATGTAATAGTAGTTAGGCGGATGGCTCTCTAATAATTGTTCTAAGGAATTGGCAAGCACCCGACTTTCACTTGGGAATCGCTCGGAGGAGCAATCCTAAGCTTATGGGCACTTGCTCCTTTCTTGGAGTGACAATAACGAGGATATCGTAAAATAGTATACTCCACTTCTATTACTAGCGAGAAATCCGCGATTTAAGCTCTACTCTCCCTGGTATTTTTTAAGAGAAAGCCTTCGCCTCTAGTTTTTTTCCTTTATTTTTTGACAGTGAAAAGTTAAAATGATGCCTCAGCGGAATTTTGACTTTACCATGGCTAAAAACAGCTCTCAATTCTCGTTTGAAATAAAATGAATTCACGTCTATACAAGAATGGAGTGATATTTGAGAAGTAGTAGACGAGGATTGGGGGTAGGTGCTGAGATGATGGGAATCAGAATGCACATCACGACTCCATGTTGGAATCCACTGACTCCTCTTTCTAACTGAGTGGCTTGGATATAAGACTACTGGAAATAAAAACCCTTCTTCGGAGGATAATAATAAATAGTTATTCATGATTTTTGATGAGATTAGATTGAAAATCCTGTTTTTCCAATTCATTTTCTACTTTGTATTGTTGCTGGAATCCAAAGGAAAGAGAGAGCAGCGAGAAGGGGAGGAAACTGATCCGTCCTCTTTGGATGATCAGTATTCAGGAGATTCATTCCTCTAATGAAAATTTTCAATTCGTTCCTTCTTAACTCTTTTTAATAAAAGGATTGTTTGAAATTGTCATCCTTGATTTCATTAAAAATGATAATTTTTATTAGGATAATTCTCCACCCTTTCCTAACAATTTCCTTCCTGTCAGCTTGATGAGAGCTGAACCCCTGTCTTAAGAGACTGAACGACGGCGGAGCTCAGAAGGAGTTGGATAATCCTTAGACTTGGAAATTTTGTTTTCGTTCTCATCAGAACTCTTGGGCTGGAAAATTAGGGAGATTTTGTAAATTAAGGAACTTATAAATTCAATTTCTTAACTTTTCTTACGTTTCTTGATTGGAGGAGGCTCTGGAGCTCTTCTTCTATGTACACACAGAGCTCATCTACCTCGCTCTGAGTCTCTAAAATGGCACTGTCAATATTTATGGCGAATCGAAGTGAGTCGGCATACGTCAGGCTTGCAATCCCACACTCCTAGAAATAGAAATTCTCGTTAGTAATTTTCAAAGAGTGGCGCCACCATCTAAGCTTTTTAAACTCATTTCGAAGTTGATTTCGAAAGGAGGACGGCGAATTTTCCTGGAGAAATGACCCCCAGTTAGATTTTCCTGAAAACTTATATATAGCATCTCTGAAGCATATCCTACAACTTTTCCAAATGAAATTTTCCGAAATTCGATTTTCCTTGACCTTTAGAGGTCATCAAACGTCAGTAAGCTGACCTCTCCGATTGGGTCGAGTGATACGTCAATCGAAAGGACTCGATGTCTTGATTCTAAAAATATGACACGCTTGACCTTTTAAATGTAAAATATGGCCACCAGAGGTCGCCAAACCTTTTGCTCAACATTAAGTGACCTCTGGCGGCCATGTTGCACATTGAAAAGGTCAAATATGGTACATTATTAGACCCAGGACATCAAGCCCTTTCGATTGACGTGTCACTGGGCCCGATTAGTGAGGTCAGCTGACTTACCTTTGGTGACCTTTAAAGGTCAAACCAAGGCGAATTTTGAAAATTTTCATTGGAAAAAGTTTAAGCGTGTGCTTTACAGACGCTGACAAGAAATTTCAGGAAAATCTAACAGGGGTCATTTCTCCAGCAAATCCGCCTTCCACCTTTCCGCCATTCTTACTTACCGGCACTTCCGTTAAGGTGCGGGGCAAAGAAAACAATGTCAGATAATCGGTATTTTCCGAAAAACTTGATATGTTGCCTTGGGCCAGGGAAACTGGAAAGAATGGCCATAGCAAACCAGTTGGCCCCAACCAATCGGACCAAAGGTGTTGGGTAGACTGAAAGTAATTCAGTCATTAAATGGCTCGTAATTGGAAAGCTTGAAGACTTCATTCCGTTGAGATCTTCCTCATTCTGACGAAGTCGGTCCATTGAGCTGTTAGCTTGTGGGAAAAGTTTGATAACGGCTTTAGTACTGAAAAGTAGATGACATCGTTAAATTCCAACATCACGAAAGGCTATACTTAAGCCAACTTACAAATGATTGACCATTTTGTTGTTGGGATGGCCAGGGCGTGGGAACGGAGTTAAGCATTGCATTTCCTTCGGCAGGGTCATTCCACGCTTTTCAAATGATTTCCTAATCCCAGCTCCAACTGCTGAGAAAAGTACGGCGCTGAATGAATGGCCACGCTCCTTGCTAATTTGCTTGACCAGAGCTACCGGGATTTTTCGTGTCATTGCAACATGCCACTTCCGACTCAGTTTTGACTTAGGAATGAACCACTGATGTCTGTCAATAGTGAGCATGTGCTTTGTAAAGTAATATGGCGCTGCTAGAAGCTGGGAACATATTTTCATGTAAGTTGAGAACTGGCGGCTGATCCTGGTATGAAGATTGTGGGAATATGAACGGGGCTTCTTGGACGAAGGAACAACTAATTTGTCCAGACTATCTTCACATTCTTGTAGAATAAGAGTCTTAGTGAGGGAGTAGCCATCTCCGATTACATGGTGACTGCGTCGTACTACTGCTCCGACTGGTGTGGTGGCATCTCTTGGAAGATACTTCGGAATGAAGAGATATTCCCACGGTGACTGCTTAGGCTTGAACCCTTTGTTCGAGAGTGGGCCCATGAGCTTTAGAAGCTCACGCTCTGTCACAACCTCTGTCCCATCCAGACCGTCCAGGAGCCTCACATGATTTTCAATCGAGAACGATTCTTCCCATTTCCAGAAACTAGAGAAAAAAAATTTGGCAAACACGCTGTTAGAATCCAGTCTCGAGGAAATTCTTTACTTGGATTCAGTACAACAACCACAGTTTGGCAATACTCATTCGAGTCGAATGTCGCATGCGAGGTCCCCCAAATCGTATTTCATTCGAATTTCAGATCTCAAAATCTTATAACGATTTCGAATGAACTATTTTATTTCAAAAAGAGGCTGCACCATTTAAAATAAATAAATAATTATTTCGTCTTTGAAAAACCAATTTACGATTAGTTTACGATTCGATTTGTAATTTTTAGACTGTAACGAGAAAATTAAATGCTGGAAAAAGGCTGAACCTTGAGTTCGAACTCCCGATTCGAGCATTTTTTTCGAATTTGAACCTCAGATCACCAGTCGTATGCGAATTTCAAATTCGAACCTTAGGACTGAAAATCGAACTTTAAATGATTTCAGGAATTAAAAATTGTGGCCTGCCGCCGAAGAGCAAGTTGTAAGAGCGAGGTTTAGGGAAGCTACAGCGTGTTCTTCGGTGGCAAAGCACATATTGATGCATTTTCAAATTTTTGCGTTCCGCTTGATTTTCGTATCATTCGGCGCGTCCGAACAGTGGTCAGAATTAACATAGGCAGCCACTTGTCCTCTCGTTTCATACCTGTATCCACACCAATGCACCAAGTACTGCTGGAGTTTTGGAAAATTGAGCTTTCCTGTCTTTTCATTCCTTGAATTTACAACTTGGTCGAGTATTTTCTGTCGAAACTCTTCCAGAGTTGCACCTCCCTCAAACGTCAGGCATCCTGAAATGATTGAGTGGCAGTGCGGATCTGATAAATTCTCAGCGAAGAGGATATCGTTCCCAGTTACGATTCCAGCCCATTCCGGATGAAAATATTTGGCAATTTCTCTAACTCCAAGCTTTATGGCGTATATAGGTATAGATAGGATAAATGACACAATGAGAAGGGTCCATAGTACCGGAACTGAAACTATAATAAGGCAGAGTTCAAGGAATGGATCCATATCTCAAGACCCTTAGAGTTCAACTGAATTGGAGTGGCATCTCAAGAAAGCCCTCCTAGCTATTTCACTCCACTTTTTGAGTCTACTTATTCTAAACAATAGAATTTGTCCTCCACCCTTGTCTTCCTTGGGAATGATAACTGAGGGAAGGACGTCCGGTCATCCGGCTTGGATTTTTACTCGAAATTTAATTGTTATCACTAGCACTTTTTTTCTGTTCCTTTTGTGTAAGGAGAATAAATTAGGTTCGCTCTTTGCTCCTACTAGAGCACGTCTTCGAAGGTGAGCGACTTCTTAGCAATTATCTTCCAATTCACTGTGATGAGTAGGTTAGCGTAACTGGCTCATGACCGACCACTAGAGCGTCAGTCCATCCTAACAATTTCTGCCTCGGCGAATCCCAATTAGTTTTTCAAAAATTAATTTTCAAATAATAGAAACTTAGAATTTTGTATTTAAAGGTGTCGTAAATATTTTTAATTTTAAAATAATTATCTGAAGACTGAAGGTTGGATGTTAGGTGGTTAGCCTTCGAGCTAATATTGAGGAAAAGGAACAAGTGCTAATACGTTTTTACACTCAATTTTTTTTATTGTTACAAAATCAAGGTTTTTACACTGTTATTTTCCTTCTAACGCCTGTGGTTACTCTCAGGATTTTCCGTGTGCATTCCTACCTTTTTTTCCTTGGGAGTTTTTTTTCAAACCTGGATAAACAAGTTTTTGATCTTAGCCGTAGGTGTATTTTGACCGAGGAGAGGTCGAGATCGGAGTGCTGATGATGATGGTGGTGGGAAAAAGGAAAAGAAAGTAAAGTTTAATAATGAAATGATGAGAACTGGGTTTATCCGAGGGTGGGTGGAGAAAGACGCTCTGAAGAAAGATCCTACTCATCTCATCCATTCAGTCAGTATTGTAGGAGATTAGAAAATGGAAACTAATTTCAGAAGATTTAAATTTATTCCATGTTCGTCCATTAAACCATCCACATAACAATACCATCAAGCACTTCCCATCCCCTTCTCTTCCTCACCCTGAGTTCCTTCCATCCTGCATCTCTCAGAACTACGAAAATTTCACTGGGTTTTGAAAATATTTTTCAAAATTCTCTATTTTACTTCAAGCACCACTGAGCCGTGTATAGCATAAAGCAGCGGCGTAGTCGTTCCCGCTTGTATGTGCAGTGGGCTCATAAGAATTTCCTCCATAATAAATGAAAGTGGATATTGGAATCCATTGTTTTTGGGACTTGTTCAATTATTGTATTTGTATAATTTAAAAGGAGTTTATTTCCCCATAGAACATCTTTATTAGCACATGGAGAGTAAAGTGCTAGACGGAAGAGGAGAAAACTTGGTGTGGAGGTATTGTAGCTCCAGGAGTGCGTGGCATTTAAGTACAAGGGAGTAGCTGGTAGACTACAAAAAATATACACCAAGATTCCATAACACTAAATGTTGATAGAGGGAAAAAAGGGTACGCAGTCGCGGGGTCCTTTCTCTCCAATACTCCCTCTGAGTGAAAGTTGAAATTTTCACTATTCGGATAAACAGTCTACACAGAAGAGGCTGGTGAGGAAGAGAGCAAGGAAAAAAGAGTGCAGTAGGGAAGTATCAGTCAGAGCTCAGTAAAAGGGCCCCTCACTTTACATTTTCTCATCAGAACTGACCTAGGCTCTCAAGTTGACGCATAGGCCGAGAAAGGCTCGCTTATTAAGAAAAAAAAAGTAGAGTCTCGAATCTTTCAGTCGTAAAGTAAAATATAATTTTTCCTGTGTGGCGTGTAAACTCAAAGAAGGCTCCAAAATAGGGAAAGTTAAGAAAAAAGTGGGATCCATGCATATTCCCGGTGGGGGAAATGGCACAGGTAAGAAGAAAAAAAACTTAATTCTGTTTTTATTTCTTATATCTACACAAACATCTCATTTATTCATACTATGGACCTAACGCTGTTTTTACACGGAACGTGCATTTAGGTACAGTCTCCTCGGGCTAGGATATTTTCTGCTAATATTTTCCTATCCTCGACTGAATCGGAAGAAACACAAAGTTCCATCCGGTTTTAGATTTTCCTTTAATAATTTCAAAGTAATATTCCTCTCTTTGACCACAGACCGGGTCTCGTTTGTTTTTACTTTGTTTTTGTTTTTTTGTACAATACAAAAAATACGTGATTCTATTTTTTATTGTAAAAACCAAAAGCATGTTTCAAGTAAACTACATTGTGGTGACGGTGATCAGGACTCTCGCAATGATGACTTCACAATTATCCCAAAGAAAGTGGAGATTAAAAGCTACCTGCAGAAAGCTTGGATTTTTCCAAAGTTGACACAAAGCAAAATTATTTGCAACTTGGAAATCCCAAGGAAAACCAAGTAGCGGATCTTCAGCCCTTGGCTAGCTCTCCAAATGATGAAACTTTCCTTCATATCGGGATGTTTTGGGTCACCTTTCCCGCTGACAAAGACAAATGATAGATTGTGTATTATTGATTGTTGCATTTTTTGGGATGAGATTGAGCATATAATCATGAAAATTCCCTGAGTCAAGGAGGAAAGGATCGATCTCTTTCATCTCCAGTTCACCTTGACCCTGGAGAAAGTCCTTGTGGTGGGGGCTTGAGATAGATTTCCATACTAAAAATAACTCTGCCCAAATTTCAATTTTTCCCTTGTATCCTTTCAAACAATAGGAGAGAGGAGAAAGTAGGTTATAAAATCTACACACGTGCTGGGGTTAACGGATTTTTTCCTCTAGATAACCGAAAAAAAAAAACAGGTGGGTAGGATTTGATCCTGTTAAGCTGATTTTTGCGTGTGTGCTTTAACAGTAGTCTTCAACCTCAAACTTTCTCTCTCGACTTATTATTACTATTATTATTCGGTTTTTGAGTAATTTCCACCCCCCC
>JABASM010000004.1:12515-68407 GCA_019776545.1 Brachystomella parvula
CCCCCCCCCCCCCCTCCTCCTCCTCTTGCCCTCATCCCCACTTGACCCGGCTGTTAATAGCTGTGCATTAGGAATCTGTCACTTTAGTCCCCACCTCAGAGAGACTTATAAAATAAATCATGATTCTGGGCAGGATTTGTAAATTAATCAAAGTAGGACGGTTAAATTATTCATCACCCGACTTGTCTTCCTAAAGTGTTCAAGCTGTGAAGGAGTAAAGTCCTCTCCTCATTCTTTTCACCATCCCCACCCCCTCTAACACTTCCTCAGATTTGATTATCCATAATCCAGCCAAAGTGTGTGACGAATTTGACAGGAGGGTGAGGGGTGTTTGGTCGTATTTCATTTGAGGAGACTGCAGAGATTGTGAAAGAGTCTATTACCATTATTAGATCATAACTGGAGACTCAACTACTACCCACTACAAGGCTGTAGTATGGGAGGGGGTAGTCCATATTTTTTTTTTCTGTATCTGAGCTCTACCCGAGTACCTCCGGTATGTTTCTGACTCTCCCAATATGCTCCAGTAAAAGATTAGATAATCTATTAAGGGAAGGAAGGGGAGAAAGGTGAAGGAGAGTGAGTGAGGGGGTTCCGGACTCACAATGGAGAAAGTCCCACTTGATTACATTATGGATTCAACAGAGAAAGATAAAAAGGAGTTTGAATCACTTCAGGATTATCAAATCTATGAGGCTTTTGAATTGACAAATCAAAATTCGAATGAATTAGATTTGTACCTTAATTTGTTAGAATGGTTGCCCTCTTTTTTGTAGGTTAGTGAGAAAAAGGAGTTTGAATCACTTCAGGATTATCAAATCTATGAGGCTTTTGAATTGACAAATCAAAATTCGAATGAATTAGATTTGTACCTTAATTTGTTAGAATGGTTGCCCTCTTTTTTATAGGTTAGTGAGAAAAGTGAGTGAGTGTCTGGTCTCCGCACATTTATTTATTCGCTGTTATTTTTTTTTCTCTCTCTGGATTCCACCATTTCTGAAAATGGGATTGATAATCTAGATAATGGAAGGATTTGAGTTCTCCTGATTGTTCTGACTTATCTTTTCTCCTGATAGGGAAAAATCCATGAAATATTTCATTGTCTGCCGAGATAAGAAAGAAAAAAAAAGGAATCAAGTTTTTAGCACGTAGTCATCCCTACCACAGTCCTGTCACCAGTTATCAGTAAATGGTGGAAAGGGTGAGTGAGGCTGATTGGAGGAGAAATATTTCCCATTTCAGGAGTATTACTTTCATTATCTCTACTCGGATCTCCTTCCGAGTTCTTTCTCAAGTGGGGGAAATTGGATTTGAATTCCTGGAGAACAACAATGGAGAAAGTACAATAAGAGCGAGGGGTTTCTTTCTATAGCGCCTCAAATGGGATCCATTTTTGAAGGTTAAAAATAAATTTTTTTTTCTACAATTCATCCCAGCATCCTTACAAGGACAAGATAGGCTTCTCAGCAGGAGCTCGAGCGGAACTGAACAGTTGCAGTAGTAGTTGATTTAATGTTTCCATCCTGAGTTTTGTTTCGTGTTTCCTGGATCCTACAGTGAAATGGATCCCCTGTTTGCTTGATGATTCCTGTCCTGAAGGATCCGGGGATGATAGGTTGTCACGTGGTCAGGGGAAAGCCTAGAGCACTTTTCCCACTGAGTCAATCGGTAGTGTAGTGGTTGGTGGTCTTCCTTGGATCAACAAATATTCTAGGGTGGATTTGTGGAAGCAGTCTGGAAATATATATATAGGAGCTAGCCGTTGGGCAGACAAAGTGATGATATTATTTTTAGAGTAAACAAAACCAGCTAGAAAATCAGCGGAGCTTATTAGACACTACTATAACCCCGCTTTCCAAACCCAAAAATAGAATATATATTCTTGTTTATAGTCCTCTTAGCTTTTCCTTCCTCAAATTATTTCCCCTGTTAATTTTACTTTCTCCGTGAATATCCAAAGAGAAAGAGAGTGAGAGGAGAAAGGTGTTTCATTGTTTTCCTTCTGTCAGGTATGAATATTTAATGGAGAAATCCTTTTGACAATGACAAGAATCATCCTCTCATTTTCTCCTTTCATTTTTAATGGGTTCAATTAGGGGCGGAATCAGTGACTTTCTCCTCCGTGCCTTTCTTTTCCCTTTGATTTTGGTTAAAGGTAGGTAAAATACCTGAGCTCGAAAAGGAAAGATCAAGGTTTCCCTGCTCAAATGTTGGAAAAGTTAGTTTGACAGACTGTTCAAAGACTTTGATTTTAATAAAAATAAAAAGTCAGGAAAAGTGTTTGAAATATCGGAAGAAGAGAAATCTGTGAGATTCCTTTTTGTTTAGCTTAGACTCTCTTCCGCCCCTCTGTCTCCTAACATGTGCTTCATCTTAATCCTTCTGAATTTTATGGTAATAACAGTGAGAAAAGAGGCAGGAGTCTTCAAAGGAGGCTGCTCTCGCTGTAATTCGAGGATTCAAATTGTAGTAGAATAGTAGGAGTGTTGAGCCGATTTGAAATTTATGATCATGTTTCTGGACTGGAAATGAGAGAGGCTTAAGGAAAGTTTATTTAAGGGACTGGGGTGGAGATTCATTTGATTCCTGTCATCTGTGGACATAATGCAAGATAAATGAGGCATGTTCTTCCTCTGCCGAATTATTAAAGTCTCCATTCGGATGTCCACGCTTCATGGATCAGAGCTTCTCTCTCTTTCAGCCTGGCCTGATCGACAGGAAGGTCTCCAGGGTTAAGTTTTTGGGTCGGGTGGTCAGTGCGGAGGGGTCCGCTCAAAGTAAATGTTTCCTTTTTGTTCAAAATCCTTGATTACATTCTTTCTCTCTCTCTTTCTCTTCTGAAGAGCATTATGTCAAAAAAGGAACCTTTTTTCCACTCCGCTCAATTTCAATTCTCTCCTCCTCATTTTCAATTTTCAAACTATGGAAATTAGGTTTATTTATCTTTTTGCAAAAAAAAATCAGGGTATTTGTCGGATAAATGGTGTAGAGCGTGGAAATCAGGGTGGGTGGTTAGCTGCTCCTGCATCCTGCTGACTACCTGGAGTCAGGATCAAGTTCTAGAGGCCCGTGAGGGTTGAAAGGGAAAGCTCTGGGCCACTGAGCAGAATGAGGTTCTCATTGATCTCTGATGAAGCTATAAATAGAATTCTTGTCCTCCGTGACTCATTGTCTGGCTCAAGTGGACGTTGGTCAGGCTCGTTTTGTTGATGGTTGGGAGAGGAAGTGTCCTAATCCGAAAAATGGTACAACGCCCGTCAATTAAGACTCAGATTCTGAATTTTGGGAGGAGGGAAAATGCTCTACTCTCTGGGATTAGTGAGATTGATGTGCAGTTGTATCCGTGGAGAGGGAGAGATGAGACTTGAGTCTTCTTCCTACTAATAATAATGCAAGACCCATAATTTTCAGTCTTATTCCTCCCTCTTTGGGTTGAGGAGGGGGGAGGTGGGGGGAGAAGAGATGCAGAGCGTAATGACTAATTAATCCTTGATGCCTATCCTTGATGTTGGAGACGAAGAAGGAGGCTGCTTCTGTTTTTAGAAGAGAAACCGCTGAGGGCCATTTATCTAATTGGACTTTCTCTCTGAAGATCAGGGAGACAAAAGAAGAGGCCCTGATCTATCATTACCTTGAAATCTAGTAATCACCCTCCTCCTCTTCTCTCCTTCTATCTTTTTCAGACTTTTTGGATTTGGATAGAAAACCTGGTGTCGTATTTTAAATGAGAGAAGAAAACGTGTAGAGAGTAGGTGATTGGAGGATTTTTCTGAAAAGGCCCCGTCCGGACCAATTTATTTGAACTGAGGAGGTCTCAGGTGTCCACTTTAGAATCATGTAACAAAAAAAAACTACCTGGAAAATTTTCATACGCCGCTAAAATCTTCAGATTTCCATTTCCAAGAGGAAAAGTTCTATAAAAATCGTCTTTGATTTTTCTCTGATTCATAAGAACCACTAGAGTACGATGAAAAAGCTAATGATCCTCAGAGGTGCCCCTCAAAAACTAGATTCATAACTAAGGAGAGACTTAATTATACGGAGCAGCTCATTTTTTTTCTCTCAATTTTCCCTTTTTAAAAAGTTAGAGTTAAGTGGATAAGAGTTATTGAAAATGAGTTTGCCGTCTGGTTCTTCTGGAACTGGCATGGATGGGTGCTGCCCGTTGGAAAGTTGTCCTTAAGTGTCTTTTAACTTGGCAAAAGAAGGAAGAAAGAGAAGAAAACTTCTCATCGATTAGCCATTTGAATATTTTAGTATTGAAAGAAAGGACTAGTGCCAGTAGACTTTCTTCTTTGGCATCACACACATTCGAGAAGGATCAACTCACAAATCCTCAACAGTCTCACCTCATTACTCCACAACTTTTCTTTCTTATAGAAAATCACCGAAATTCTTGGATAAGGACTAAGTAGGCAAATGAAAGTGAAAGAAAAGATTTCTCCTTTGTAAAAACAAAGAAGCTTTAAATTCTGGTTATTTGAATCATGAGGATAGGAGAGGGAGAGAAGGAAGTCACAAATTCTCTGAAAATCTCGACGGAAAGCGGAGAACATCAATAGACTTAAAAGAAAATATTTTCCAGTCATATTCCTTGATCTCATTTCTTTGATTTTCTTTTATTACATCTTTTCATATTTGTCAATTTCTCAGCTTCAATATAGAATGATATGGAAATGACTTGAGTTGAATTGTTGAGCCATCTGCTCACTCTCTCTCACTCACATAAAGGCATTTGAAAATGGAGAAATCAGAGGACTTCAGTCGAGCATGTCAGTCTTTAATTTTTTTATGTCATCTCTTCCCTGCATATTTTTACTATTTTCTGTACTTTCCCTTATTTTTCACAAAAGGACAACGCCACAATAACATTATGAAACCGACGTGTGCTAAAATCGACCTAAAATTCATCCGATTCCGCTAAAATTTTTGCCTTTCAATTGGCATGCCAAATTTGACCTTTGACCTCAAGAAGGTCACCGAAGGTCGACATGAGCTTTTGGGCTTCTGAGGTGTCCCTGGGAAGCTTATTTCACGCTGAATTCAAAAATCAAATGACTTTTAAATTTTGCCCAATTTTGGCCCAATTTTGATGTGAATTCTGCTTAAATTTGGCGTGAAATCAGTGCCAAATTGGCAAAAATCATAGACATGGAAGGCCGTTTCCATGTCTATGGCGAAAATTGAAAAGTCATTTGATTTTTGAATTCAGCTTTCTAGAGACCCCTCACAAGCCTATGTTGCCAAGGTTATGTTGACCACCGGTGACTTTTTTGGGGTCAAAGGTCAAATTTGGCATCTCGACTGAAAGGTAATATTCTACAATATCATCCTAATTTGAGCGAAATCGGATGAATTTTAGGCCGATTTTAGCACACGTCGGTTTCCTAATGTTAATGTGGCGTTGTTCTTTAGCATTAAGGATTTACGAGGAAAAAATTCCAGCGAGGTCATGCGGTGTTATTCTAAAAATTCTTAAAAATTAATCAATTTTTAGTAAAATACCGATTTACAATTTGACACTTGATTCTTCCATTCTTGTGAAATGAAAACTGTAAGGGATTTTTTTGAATTAAATTCTGGGCCTGTAGAGCAGGACCATTGTATGGAATCTTCCTATATAGTAAAGTCAAAACTAAATTGAAGAGAAAATAAAAAGCCAATACTTAATCTTGAATAAGAAAGCTGAGTTCTGGCCCCATTACAATAGTTTTGGTGAAGTTAGTATAGTATACGTGTTGAGGGTGCCTGGGATTAGTTGTTAAATTTCCATTTCTTTGTGTAGGGATTTCCATACGGAGGAACTCTGTTTTGATTAAATGGAATTTGATTAAGTAATGAGATGGATTCTCAGGGGCAGAGGAGAACGAGTAGAAAATAATTAATTATTTTCTTCCACTAGAATATAAATGGGATCATGAATTTAACCGACTTTCTCCTCTCAGCCTCCAATCATTACAACATACAAAAGGTCAAAAGAGAAATCGAGGGACGAATTTGAAATGAATTTAAAACACACAAGAAATTTCAAAGCTGTTGTGCAGAGGTTATGAATTTTACTTTCTTGTAACTTTCCAGGTGAGAATCCTCTGTCACTCCCTGCCGTTAAACTACCTGAGAATCTGGAGGGATTAGTCCGAGCGGATCATTTCCCTTGCCAGAGGCATCGATGGAATACCAACGAGGTAAGGATTTCAGGCCCTAACTTTTGTAGAGAAGGTGAAAGTAGAAAAGCCTCTAAATTTTTTACAGCAGGGATTTTCAGCCCAATTCCCCACTCCTCCTTTCTCTATGAATTTAATAAGTGTGAAATTGTGAGATTAGGATTAATTCCCTCTCTGCATATATTTATGAACAAGTGTTGAAGTTAAATGGAGAATTTTATCCAAGGGAATAAGAGGGAGGGACTCAAGGGAATTCCCTGCCACGCTTATCCTACTCCCTCAAAGGAATCAAGGGCGTCGATCCGTCACGTTTTTTAAGAGGCTGGAAGTAGGGACTCGATTAATTTCATTAATCTACTCAGGGCTTAAAAGATCTGAATATTAATAAAGGATTTAGCACCCAGGCAGAATGAGGATGGAACTCATTTATTATTGTCAAGGATCAGTGGGTGACAGGCTATTCCCTATACAAGGGTCACAGAGGGTCAAACGGCACTCAAACTGGGAAACTTCTGTAACATTAGTTCCAAAAGTTCCATCTGCCTAAAACAAGCTCAACAATGAAAACTTATATTTGCATTAGGGCTACTCAAGTTTATTTCTGCAATTCTTACAATTTAGTTTTACAAACTTTGCAAAACTGCAGTGGCGGGATTTGATTTTAAACCAGAATTCTCGACTCTGATTGGCTCTCGCGCTTTGCAAACCTTTGCAAGAACCGCCAGCCAAAAAAAAATTTACCGTAAATGTTCTAATGAAGGCCCGAGCGTTTATTTAAATTTGGGGGTAAGACCCCCGGCGCTCATTAGATATTGGCGCTTATTTTTGGGCATCAGAATTTCATTTCAATTAAAAAATATTTGCTGCAAATTCCAACACTGTACTTTGTATTTAACTTTAGTTCCATTCGGTGTCATTAAATAATTTGAGTCTTGAGTCACTAATGCTAGAAGTTCCTAATCCTTCCTTATGATCTGATCACTCCTTCAAAATGTCGCTGGCATGTGGATCATGCTTTTTTACCCGGTGTTTATTGGAGACCGGCGTTTATTTCCAACTCCATCGCGCAGGCCGGCGCTTTTTTTAGACCCACCGATTAACTGAAACCGGCGTTAATTGGAATATTACAGTATTTAAAACCGCAAATTTTGCAAGGCGCCAGAGCCGAGAGTTCGGGATCGTCGAAATGCAGCCATTACATTTTCGCATTTGCAAAAATGCTAAATTGCGGAACTGCAAAATCAAATGAGGGAGTGCTTGTGATTTCAGTCTTAATTGTTTGCTTGAAGGATACTGCTCTAGGCTAACTAGAATCAAGGCAAGCCGATGTTTATTCTTTTTTAACATTTTTACTCCGGATTTCTTGCTTTTTTTCTGGAAATTTTTCTCTATTCCAAGCAATGATATTTGTCCAGGCAGTACGGAATATTTTGCTGATTTCTTAGCTACCCGCAGTAAATTCTCATGTTTCAAGACTAGGCGGCTGGGCTGTAGTGTTTTACGATGAGTGGTGAGGCAATTTCATTGTTTCTAGTTTTGTGTTGTTGATTCTAGAGTTGGAGAGTATAAGCTGGTGAGAAGGATAATAAATGTTGTAGTGAGATTTGTAAATTAGTTCATCCTAGCATAGTGCTTTCTCCATTTTGGGTATGAATTAACATTATTATTGCATTAAGGTCGTTTTCTTCCTCCTCCTCCTTCCCAGACTTATAAGAGTAGAGAAGCGGGTCGAGGCGTACGGGAATGGAAATATGTGAAGGAAGACAGGCCATAAAATGGACATGGTTTCCACATTTTCCCACAATTTATTTAGATAATCATTTATTCTACACGTCAGTAGTAGTCGAGGGTCCTCCTGTGCACGGTAGAGTAATTGTAATTGGGAAACAAAAAGTCATTTGTGAGGGTGATTAAGAGAAAGTAGACTACCCAGCATATGATTCCAAACGGGACTCTCTCTCCTCCTCTTCATAATTAAATATTTACTCACTCCAAACTGGAGCTCGTGGATTCTAGAGCTTGAGCCTTAGCATCCTTTCAGCTCCCCTGGACTGAAGCTCCTGAAATTTTGAAAATCATATTTTGATTTTAAGAGAGAGAAAAAGAGAGAGAGAGAGAGAGAGCTTTTTATTCTTAATTTAATTTCACCTTTCTCGACTTAGCTAATGAGAAGTTGAAGAAAAACAAGAGGAAAGTTTCTTAGAATGGAAATGAGGGGAAAAAGTCTTTTCTCTTTTAAAACTTTTAAAAACTTTCCCTTTTCTAGACTTATTTTTAAATCCATATTTCTGAAGCAGGAGGAGGGGAGGTTCGGGGGGAGGGATGGGTAATAAAAAGGAAGAACTCTATTATTAAAACCCATTGAATTTGGAGAAGAATAGGAATATACGCGGGGTGGATCTCTCATCCTATTTACATATTTCACTTTCACTCTGCATTTATTCTCAAACACTTTCACTATCCACGGAGGCATAAATCCATCGGAACTAACACTTTAGTCTCCTACCCTCTCACAAAGAAGAGTCAGAGTCTAAAAATATCCAATCAAGATTGGGTGATTAATATGGAAATAGAGGAAAAATACACACATCATCTCTCTCTACTCAGCTTTCCCCTGGATTCAAAGTCGAAACCTTCTAAAAGCTTACTCTGACAACTCTTATTTATTTTTCCCTAATTTAAAAAAATTGATTCCAGGTTCCTTCCTAATTAGCTACTTTTTGTTTTTCTCCATTACTAAAAAAGATTGGATGACAAAATAAGTCTCATTTTACATGGGCGAGGGTGTAAGAGCCTCAATTACGCAAAATCCTAGGTATAGAATAAAACAAGAAAATTTACAAACCTCGGAGGAATAGGAGAAAATGGATTCTTGAAAATTGTTTCCACTTACCTTTTCTGCTATACTTTCTGAAAATGGTGGAATTTGCGCAGGAAAGAGATAAAGGCCTTTTTCATTCAGATGCATGGGAAGAAGGGAGTGGGTTTACCTCAGCCCAGGCTTACAGACGGAGGCCTTGCTGGTATGATAGCCCGAGTCTGACTGATAAAATCAGCGGAAGTTGTAATTATGTATATAAAAATAGAGTTTCCTATCAGAGAAGCTCATCCTCCCTCTTTTCCACTTTGAGCATCAACTGAAGTGTGTTGGGGATTAAAGAAGTTGGATTTTGTAGAGCAGGCTTTTCCTTTTTCCAATCTTTTAGTCATCCGTGTAATTTGAGCCATTGAGTAGTGGAGGAAGGGAGAAAGGACAAGGAGCTTATTGTTATAAATTCCACTCTCTCCCAGCAAATACACGGGTGAAAATTAAATGGACTAAATACCAATCAAAGGAATTGGATTCCCTCCCTTCTTTATCAACACCATCACAATTACAGGGAATGGGATGAGAGAGAATTTTAATTTTACGATGGAGCTCCTTCCTCTCTACAATTATTTTCCAAATTTTCCTTAAAATGGAAACATGGCTTTTTCTGTTTCACCAGTTGTCAAATTTGATCGGGGTGGAGGAGAGTGAAATTGATGGGAACTCTCACCTGCTCATCGTTAGAACAAAAAGATAAGGAGATTAGAGGGAAATTAAGAATTCCGTTTCTTCCCTTTGACTTTTCGTGTTGGAAATGGTGTTTTTTTTATTCTTAGATTCACGTCAGAAAGACGGGTGCTGAAATGAGCAATGGTGGGCTGAAGCGAGAGCTTAGCCAGCGTCTATTAATTTCACCACACGTCCTGTCCTCCTTTCTAATGTGACGAAAGTCAATTATTCCTAGCGTCTCTTTCAGAACTCAATTAAGAGGAAGCTTAATGCAATGGAGAGTAGCCTTGGGAAGTAAACACGTTCCTTTGCGTGTCAGTTCCTATTGGGAAAGCCCAGGTAGACATTTCTCTGTGTATGTATACGTATACATGCGGAAAAGGGGGGTGTTCGTGAGGAGAAAGTAGAGGAATTTGAGTGAGTAGGTCACCATGCTATTTTCTCATTGAGATTAAGCTAATGGGAAAGTAGGGGGCAGTTCATATCAACTCCCCATCTTCTCAAATGTGTTTTTATGATGATGATAGACGGGATCTATTTGTAGTCAAAGGATTGGACAATCGATTCTTCTCCGGATAGCAGAAAATATGCATGTGAAGGAACTATTAACATCAAACACAATGTAAGGAAGAAGAGAGAATTAGGTAGTGGAGAAAGCTTACTTTAGCCCTGGATCAGCAAAGTCCGGATTGGAGGAAACAACGGGTGCTCTAATGGATCTTAAAACGTATACCAACTTCATCCATACTTTCACTACATTTTTTGCTTGTTTATGCAGCCTGTCTAGCTTGAGGTAGAAAGAGATTAACTTTCATATTCAAGTATAAAGTCTGCCTAACCTAGGGTCAGTCTGTAGCAAAACGCCCTTTATATATCATTTTTCTCAACGGAAAGTAGCACAGCCGTTACTTCAGAGAGCAAATAATAGGAAAACGTAGAGCTTTCTCTCTGTTCCAACCAAAGTATTCACCGTAATTTTTATCCACATTCCGATTTTACGGTTCGCCGCCCTCAGCAAACGAGTATGCAGTCACCTAAAAATAAAATATCCACACGAAGAGTATTTTCCTAACCGCATGTTCTAAGCCAACTTAATGAAACCAGTTGGAAAAAGCAATGCAAAGCATCGAGCATAATTTGAACTTATTCAGAATGAGGATAAGGCTGAAAATCGAGTGTTCCACCAGGTGTCTAAAAGGTGTCATGTGAAAATCCCAAATGGGGAAATCTCAAATGTGAAAATCCTAAATGGGAAAATTCCAAATGTGAAAGTCCCAAATGTTAAAATCCCAAACGTAAAAACTCCCAATATGAAAATCCCAAAGGTGAAAATCCCAAAGGTGAAAATCCCAAATGTAAAAATCCCAAACATGAAAATCCCAAATGTAAAAGTCCCAAATGTTAAAATCCCAAATGTAAAAGTCCCAAATGTTAAAATTCTAAATGTAAAAATCCCTAATTATGTGAATATCTCAAATGTGAAAATTACAAAGCAGGGACTGTTGAGTTGCTAGGTTTTTAGGCTCCCAAGCATATGGGCCCATCACTCAGCAGTCCCTGCAAACTTGTAACTTTCGCGTTTGGGATATCCTCATATTTGGAATTTTTACATGGAACCGTCTAAAATGCACAAACCAGAGCCGTGGAGTCAAACGGCGCCAGGAGACAGTCCTCTCGTCAAAATTTTCTCAGGGTTTATTTCCGTCATATACAGAGCATTGCTTATTCTGATTAGATTGAAAATTTCCATTATTTAAAATCACCCAATTCCCTTTCTTTTCCTTTCCCTCAATAAAAAGGAGAATATTTAGAACGTAAAATGAAAGCGAGCATTCCACTAGAAGCAGGAATTGGGAGAATTTTCTTATACATTGCCATGCCCCCCTCCCTATATTATTTGACTTGAGCCAATTGAACCGAGAATTTGATCTTTGGTTATTATTCTGTTTGAAATTGTTGGAAAAAAAAGTTGATGCTGGAAGTATGGTGGATGTGAAGGAGGCTGAGGAACTGGGAGGAAGGGGTGTGGTAGGGATATACACAGATCCTGTGGAGAAAGTGTGGGTATCCAACTGGAAGAGATCCATTTCAATAAAATGGAAAAACTTATTTATGTTAAACTAGAATATTCAATGTATGTGCATATGCAAAGTGAAGTTTGTTTATTTTATGTCTTTCCTACCCTCCCCCTTCCCTCCCCACCCGTCTCCCGTTCCTCAAATATTATTTCTGAAGGAAAGAAGAAGGGAGTGTGACAGGAATAGAAAATTTTTCTCTGGTTGGATGAATTGTCATTTTTAATATTT
This sequence comes from Brachystomella parvula, assembly GCA_019776545.1. Taxonomy (NCBI): domain Eukaryota; kingdom Metazoa; phylum Arthropoda; class Collembola; order Poduromorpha; family Brachystomellidae; genus Brachystomella; species Brachystomella parvula. The sequence goes on from JABASM010000004.1 coordinate 24,524, forward strand.
AATTCCACAAAGCTGTTTTTTAATTTGACCCTAACTCAATAAGGCTCCGTTTCTGCGGGGTCACAAAAGGGAGAATAATTTAATATTGAAAGAGTAGGAGAGAAGTGTCAATGGAAAAGGGTAGAAGATCAAACGAGTAGGTCATTTGCATTTTACGAGGAAAACGGGTGGGGGGGGGGAGGCTAGGGGGTACTCAACCACGACTTATTCCTAATCAGCCCAACTCCCCTCTTCTAATTAAAACGCTACAGGCAGTGGCGTGCTAAAATTTCCAAAATTATTTTCAAAATGAGTAATAAGAGCTTAAGCACTTACAGAGGATTCTCTCCTCTGTTCATTGAATTTCAAGGTTTAAGCACAAATAGTCGGTGAGTATACTAAATTAGAAATAAAATATAAAGCTTAATTGTTAATTCTCTTGAATCTTTGGAAGGAATGGAAAAAAATTTGATGTTATTTTCTCGAATTCGGTCGAGCAGAAGTTTAGGTTTGATACATTTCGACGAAAAAATGTATGGCTTGTGCATAAGCGACTGTTTCTTTTCCCGGACTCATGTTTGTATTATTTTTAGGCCATTATAACTCCATGTAAGGTCTGAGAAGCTGCTCCCAGTTGTCGGTATAGCAAATTCCCTTACTCGAGTAGCCATATTCGGGCCAGCGAAGTCGAAGTAATCGTTGCTAAGAAATTGTTAATGCTTATAGGTTGTTGTTCCACTCCAGTTAGACACCCCCGGCCTTCAGCTCCTCATAACTCATCCTCTTATCATATCTGAGTTGCGAATTTGCCAAGAAATAAGGATCTTTCCGCTTCTCCATCCTCGCTTCCTTTGGCGGAGTCTGAAGTGCTCATTCATAATGTGTGTCTTCTTCCCCTCTGCTACTTTCTCCAAGTGAAAGGAAGAATATGGTCTTGGCAAAGGAATAACTATTTCATGGTAAATAGAACATAAAACCTTCTACCCTCTCCACACCCCCTCCCCTCCCCCTCCCTTTGTCTTTAAAATGTACGGTTATGATTATCCCTCCTTCTTCCACATTTACTTTATGGTCAAGCATTAAAAAGGTAGGAGATAGGGCGGAGAAAGTAGCGAAGGTGGGAAAATAAGGGAAAAGAACCTCTGCAATAAAAATAAGTGAAATTTTTTTGAAACTGTTTTTATCACTCTTTCCAAAAAAAGGTAAGCGGGGTAGGATGGTTTTTTTTGGAATGTAGGGAAAACTTGGTTAAGAATTCCTTCTGTGTAGATTTTTACGATTTATTTCATCTTAATCTGCTCTAGGCTTTCTGGGGAAGAGAGAAAGAATCAAAGTTATATTTTTAATGTCAGAATTACTTTCTCCGCTTTTCCTTTTGTTTGCAGTTATTCTTTTGTTTAATTTTTCTCTTTGAAGAAGGAAAAGACGAGAAGGAGTGAAGTTTTCTTCAGAAGCAGAAATATTTTCTCATATTAAATAACTTGGTGAGACAGAGAAAGGAGGCAGAGCGTGGAACTTCCGTTAGATTATGTTAAGACTTGAAAAAACTTTACAAAGAGCACAAGGGGGGGGGGGGGTTACATGAGATTCCCTTATGACTAAATTTACATTTGTGGAGTTCAGAGAATCTTCTTTCCTTTCAGACTCTTTTCTTATTGAAGGTCTTTCTCAAGTAGGTCATTTGGAACTATGACCTATACCTTCATGCCCGGTGTCAGGTGAAAATCTCAAATGTAAAAATTACAAGTTTGCAAGGTCTGCTGAGTTGTTAGGTTGTAACGCTTACAAGCATTGGTGCTTCAACTCAACATTCCCTGCAATTAATTCTCACATTTGAGATTTTCATGCGTTTTTGAGATTTTTAAATTTGAGATTTTCACGTTTGAGATTTTCACATTTGAGATTTTTGTTTTTAGATTTTCTCATGGAACCCTCGTGCCCTGCAAGCCTCAGAGTTTCCGGAATATGCCATTGTTCTCGGTTTCCTCCTTGTAGTTTTACTGAAATTGCTAAATATTGAGAATGTTTCATCGATCCTGTTGGGCTTCGAAAACTAAAATCTAAAGTTAATGAAGGATCACCTGCACCTGTGCAGGAACTTAACTTTACCTTAAAAGGAAACGCCGTATGATTTTCTCGAAATCCAAGCCTCGGCCTGTACTTTAATTTTTCAAATTCTTGTTTTCGAAAAACCGCTCGATTTGAGCATGATTAATATTCTAAAATTCAGCCTTTTGGTCTTACCAAAAAAATCGAAGTCTCGCTGACACCTGAGCCGAAAAAACGCAGAACTGTTCGGTACTATTTCCTTTCGCGCCGGCGCCAGTGGACTGTTCAGTCATTTTTTATACCGCGCCACTGTTGAGGACTGTTTGGTCTTCTTTCATACCGCGCCTCAAGTCTTATGAAACGATCTGCAGGATCGCAAATTTCTCCCCATGAGACTCCTAGTTACTCCTTTTTTTTCAAATCCCCCATTTTAGAAATTAATTAAATAAATTCAGTTCCGTTTTTTTTCTTCCCATAAACAGTCGTTTTTTTCTTCCCATAAACAGCCGTTTTTTTTAGTTTCTTAAGAAAACTAGGAAAGAAACGTTATATAGCGGTTGCTGCCTGTAACCTGTTTTCGTGTTTGCTGATTTCTTTTTCATTTTAATTGTTTCTTTGTAATATTGACATGAAGGATTAATGATGTGAAAAGTTTTGGTGGGGAAATAATACGAGGATGAGATAGAAAGAATTGATTACATAGTTTTTGATTAACCTTGTCTACCATGGCAGTAACTGAAAACTGATCATTCCAGGATATGAGGAAAGTTGGTAGAGAAAAAAAAAGTCTTGAGGAAAGAAAAAGTAAGAGGAAGGAAAAAGTAAGAGGAAGGGCGAGGAAATATATTTTTAAGGAAGATGTCAAATATTTTACGAAGAAAAGTTGGAGAGAGAAGGAAAAACTCATTTCCTGGACTTTAATTCTTTTTCATGTGAGGGGAGTGGCGCTGTGTGGTTGATAGGACTAAGTAATTATCAGCTTTAACATTAGTTAAAATGTTTTCAACTTTTAGTTCAGTTCCCTAGAAAATCTAGTTTTTAAAAGAAAAAATTTGGTTGGTGGTGTGAAGACGAGTGTGTTTCTCGTCTGAATTCCTGCTGTTTCTCTGAGCCTCCCACTGAGTGTGAATTATAAGTCTTAATACGTTTCCTTCAATCCTCCTCTCATCAGAAATAATTGGATTGCTGGTTGTCAGTCTCGAGCCCAGCCTTCCCTGTGCTGTGGTTTCTGATTTGGAGAAGGATAGGAGAAAGTAAAGTTTTAGTTGGTTTTGGCCTCTTTCATTAAGATGAGTTTGGATGAAGTGGGATGAGATAATAAGGCTGGTCTTCCTTCCGTGTCCTGGGAAAATCCTCAACAAAATGTTATGCAATAATGGGGTGAAAGTTTTAGAGAAAAAAATACTTTCATTCACCAAAGACCTGACCAATGAGCTCCTCACTCTCACCAGCCTACAATACACTCACTCGACACACTTTTAAATTGAAGAGAAAGTTTTTATGTTCCTTTCCTTTTGTAATGATATGATTTCCCCTAAGGTCAAATAAAAAAAGAAAGTTTCTCACAGGAGAAAGTCCTGGACTGTTTGCTGTGTTCTTCTCCTACCGTCCTCCTCAACCAGAAGGAGCGTGTCTCATAAATTTCATCATTCCTCTTTTCTATTTTTTTTCTTCTTTTTTTTTCAGGAAATTGCGGCGATTCTCATAAGCTTTGGCCGACACCCGGAATGGCTGTCAAAGGAAGTAAAAATCAGGTAAATATTTCTTTCTCTCACTCTCTTTTTATTTTTAGTTTGGCTGGCCTCACATATCACCTTTTCACTTTTCTGCTTTCTCCCTGCCAGGAGCGGTGGGTTATATGTAACTCATTTATCAACATAAATTTTTCTGAGGGAAAGCATGAAAAATTGAAGTAGAGTTTTTCTAGGTTTGAAATTTTAAGGAGGATTATGAACTTTTTTTTTCCTTCCTAAGTCCCCATCCATTTCACGGCGCATTTTTCTGTTTTTTTTTGCGTGACATGGTGGATCTACAACTTTCTCTTTCATTCTCGTGTTCTTAAGGGGGATTAGAGTTGTAAGTGGAGTCTCTTAAGACTTAAGTTGACTTTGAGTTAAAGCAAAAGATTTCTCTCTTCCTCCAAAATGACTAATCCGATTCCAACCAGAAAAGTTTCCTTGTCATTAGGCTCTCAACTCATAAAAATGAAACATAAAATTAGATGGAGTGGAAAATTTTTTCATAAGAGCGGAGAGAGCGTGATGCTGAGGTGCTTAGAGTGATGAACGAGATCCTTTTCTCCGATCCCTTTCTCCAGCTCACTCCTCTCTCCAAAAGAACAAATAAATAAAAAGCGTTTAAGAAAATTGTTTCACTGCTCCTCCTGATGGGAGTGAAGGTGGAAATGCTGGTGGCTCCATTTACTTTTATTTCCTTTTCCTCTCTTCCGCCTTTACTCTTACGTTTCCCATACAACAAAATTTTATTTTAAAGCCCAGGCATCCGGTTGATTTTAAGAATTAAGTTCGTCCTTATCCTACGGGGTGCTACACTTATTTTGGACAAAATTAACAAAGCAAATCGTAGGGATCGATGAATCTAAACAGAACTTGGAAGTGCTGCTAACTATGCCTACATTCTCAAGTATTGTTAGGATTTCTGACAAAATTTTTAGGTACGGGTCCTTGGAATTTGGCTCCGGTAGCTCAGCTTCCGTGTTCCAGTTTTCCAGGCAACTTTTTTTTCTCATTTAATTTTTAGAAAATATCTGTTTCCTGGAGCAGACATATTTCCACCCTCTTGCCAGAAAATGTACAGGCAGAGGTGCAAGTTAAAAATATTTAATTTTTTTCAATACCCTAAAATATTTTGAAACAAATTAAATACTTCACCAATAAAAAATAACCCGAGGTATATAATATGGTATTAAACAAATAACTATACATTTATATTTCAATTAATTTAAATACTATACTGAATTTAGCATGTTTAATTAATTTAATTAATTTAACCTTAAACGAAATAAAACACTGAAGTAATCGGCGACGCTATGTGCAGAGCAAGTTGAGTTGAAATCTCTAGTTACTGGATGCAAAAGCAAACGGAACTAACACTAGTGGATTTAGTTAGCAACACTAAGTTTCGTTTACATCCATCTGTCCGTTTACTTTTGTTTGGATTTTTTCCAAAATAAAAGTAACCCCCCTCTATATTCCTTCAAAAGTAAAAATCGCCGGTTTTATACACACAATAAGGATCTTCGAGCTTTGAGAAAGAATTTCGGTGAACTAAGCTCTGAGTCAAGAAAAGTGAATCCGCTACTCTGTGTTACAGTCACAGCAGATTAAACTTTCATCCTAGAGTATAGTGAGTAGCAAGACAACATTGGGAGAGGCCTTAAGTACTTTCTTGCGTGTAAATGCTCAGAGTTGAAGAAAAGTTTTTACCAAGTCAAAAGCATGGGGAGGAGAAGATAAGGATGGAAGAAGGAGAAGGGGTCATGAATAAAATGTATAATGCAAGGGAAGGCTGATCAAAATGTAAAATCATACCAGAAGTTCCTCCAATATTTTTTTTTCTGTAATTTCCCCCCAAAAAAAATAGCCGGGCACTTACCAACAATTTGGTCAAGGAAAATGGATGCCTAGGAAATCACATAAGTACAAATTATATGAGAGCCAGGCTTTTTTGAAATCCTGTAAACTTATGTCAGACAGGAGGAAGCCATTGTCCTCCCATTCTTGAATAATAAACAACTCAATCATGCTGGCTTGATGACAATGAGGATACACTGGGAGGGTTGCAGGGAAGAATGACAGATTCCGGAAGTCCTCTACGATTTGACCCAACAGAAGGATAATGATTCATTTTGACAAGAGTAGGAGAGGGAAATTATCCGGTTTATAAGGAGTGGAGCGTGGATGATGTCACGAAATGACAAATGAACAGCACCACCTCCCCACCCCGTCCAGAAAAAAAAATATTCACCCCAGGCTAGTAGAATATGGGCCTTGAATTATGGAATAAGGGATCCTAACAAAGAGAAGAATGTGGCCTCATACATTTATTCTTCTCAGCCAGAGCCTGGGATAAACGAGGAGGAGGAGAAAGTTTACTACTTTCTCCCCTGCTCCGCTGAAAGGAGAAAGTCATGAATAATTTTTCTGTTGGAAAGTTGAGTGACGTGCCTGGGGTTTTGGCTTTCATCTTTTTTTTTCTCTTGGTCTTTCTATACCCAGCTCCTTTCTTCACTTTCACCTCAAGGATACCCGAGATTTTTGTTCAAGAAATTCTTGACTCTTAAATATTTCATAATCTCATCTTTGTTCTACTATAGGCCGAAGAGTGGGTCAATGTTACTCTACAGTCGGAAGAAAGTTCGATACCGGAGGGATGGCTACTGCTGGAAAAAGCGGAAGGATGGAAAAACTACGAGGGAGGATCATATGAAATTAAAAGTTCAAGGCACGGAGGTAAAGAAATCTTTAAAAAAAATTTCTCTAATACTATTACAACTTGATCAGGAATTCAATCTCTGGCTCTCTCTCCCTAAACTCTCGACCACAAACTTTCAACTTTTTTGCCAGTACGGATTTTCTTCTCCTTTTCAAATATTGACAGGGTGTGTAACAATGGAAAAGAAATTTTTCAATCTCCATTTTCACTCTAAAAAGAAAAAGAAGATTTGAAATTGAAAAATCGAAACTTTCAAAACTTCTCCTTTTTATCTGAGATCCCTAGAGAGGTTCTCCGAGATATTTTTGGATCTCAATGATTTAGTTTTTGACGCGTGATATATTTCAAGCTGAGAAGAGCTACTTTCCCCTTAGAAAGTCAAGAGATGTTGACAGTTTGTGGGAGGCAGGGTTGAGATGAGGTAAAAGTGTACAAGTCCTTGATCTCCTTCTTTTATTTTCTTTTTTTTTCTAGTGCATTTATGGGTGCTACGTTCATTCCGCTCTTCTTAAAAGCTTTCATCGAAGGTGCTACTGGTTACTTCACGTAAGTATACACGTTTGGCTTCCTTTATTTGCTAAGGTTGTTCTTGGTTGGAGTGGTCGCAGGTGGTCAGTCACTGAACTGAACCCTTGACCATTGAGAACATTGGATCGATGAAGATTTATGGATCATCGCATATGGCTCCCTTTAGTTCTGAAAATCCCTTTCTCCCTCATTTATATATACAAGTGGGAAGGTCACTGAATTCAAAATTTGGAAAATAAATTAGAGGGATTTCAAATCCTCTCAAATGGGAATTGATGGATTCCCCCCACATTTTGGGACTTGGAAGCAAAGTGGGTTTCTCACCTCTAGATTTTCCATTTATGTAATTTTTTAGCAAAATGATTTCGATACGAATTCAAATCGGTGAAAATTTCTATTTTTGTATTTTGGTCGTAGCGTGGAGACATGATGAAATTCTTGAATGATTTATTCTCATTGACAGGAAAGTAAATCAGGAGAGCTTCTTGTAAGGAAAAAAAAAGAAAGATTTATGAAATCCAAAATCTACCGGTCCCCCACCCTTTTAGAGAAATGCTGAAATAAGGCTAAGGAAATATCTTCCAGAATTTTATAGCTTAAGCCCTTGTGGCCCTCTTCTAGAGAAGAAGCAAAGACTATTTCCAGTCTCGGAGTTCATCTTGTTCAGGAGAAAATGGTCGAAGCTTTTCCTTTGACCACCATTTGGCTCTTTTCAGAGAGTCCACTATCCTCATGATTCATGATAAACCCAAAGATCAATACACTGAATCTCCGCTACATTCCAAAAGCAGATGCTACTCAGGAGGACTTGAGATGAGCAAATCTGATCTTCATCCTCAACACCGCCACTCATCAAAACTACCGTAATCCCTGAGCCGTACTTCTAATGCTCCTCAAAGCCGTTACCGTCTTATTTTTTTTAACTCCTCGTAATTTTAGGCTTGAGGAATAAAGTGCTCACTTTCTCCATGCACTTGATATTATTCCTATTGACCCTTTGTTCTTTCTCCCACGGAGAAAGCATCGCGAGGAGAGAAGCCTAATCGATTTCAATGGGAATTTCTGAGTGTTCCAAGGGATTTGGTAGTGGTATTCCCTCTGTAGACAGACATCCTTCCGCTCGTTCCTTCACTCTCTGACAGAAAAACTGTATAGGGAGACAACTATAACCCAGCCCCATTTTTATTTCTACTGGACAGATGGACATTTACTTTTCTCCCCCAGAATCCATTTTCAGAGTTCGGAGCAGCTGAGCGGAGATTCTTGTCGTTTTCCCTTGTTTTTGGTATAGCGGTGGTGGTGGTTGGACATCTGGACGAGGGATCTGACTTTGAGGTGTAATAAAATAAAAATAAAGTGGAATCTCTAAGGAATATTTTATTAAGAGATCAAAATATGGGAACCCCCTGCATAGAAGCATCACTTCAGAATTTAGATGTTTCTCCTTTTACTAATCCCAAGGATCCTCTTACATTTCGTATCACCTCCATATCCGTAAATTTTACATGGAAACTACTATCCAATTTCCCTTCTTCTGGATTTCTAGCGAGGAAAGCAGAGAATCCCATACTCGCGTTATGGCTTTGTCTCTCTTCCCATTTTCTTCATGTTGTAAAATTCAAGCGTTTTTTAGAAATTCGTGAAAGGCTCAGCCGTTGATTCCAAGCATTTATATTGGGAGTAGTGGAAGACGGTGGTGGTGATAGGATTTAATTCTAGAATGATGAGCCTTGGCGGCGACTGAGCGTGGTGAGGATTAAGTCAGTGGACGTGTGCTGAGGACTTCCGTTTGACTTGGTCAGAGGATCAACGGATCATTTTTTTTTTATTCAGAGACCTCCTTGTCCTCATCATCATGTCCCATTCAAAAGAAATCGGTCGTAATGGCCTTGTCAATTAATAGGTCTTTGGGGAAATAAAAAAAGGGAGCAGTCAATCAAAAAATTGAGAAATGGTCCAGAACAGGGTAGTGAAATGGGTCCACATCCATTTCTCAATACCAATCAAACCATCCTCCCTTTTATCATCATCCCAAATCACTCCCTATACTCTCTATGAAGACCCTTCTTAATTCTCCTCAGCTCATCCAAAAAAATCCCGTTCTTATAAAACTGGCGGTTCCATGTGAAAATCCCCAAAACAGAAATTCCCAATGTGAAAATCCCCACCATGTAAAAATCCCCAATTTCTGGAAATCCCCTACACCAAAATTGCAAGTTTGCAGGGACTATTGAGTTGAAGGACCTCATGCTTTTACCATCCAGTGTCACCTTTGCATAGCAAGACAAGAATCCATGAAAAAGCAGCTTAACAGTCCCTGCAAACTTGCAATTTTCATATTGGGGATTTCCAGAAATTGGGGATTTCATATTCGGGATTTTTGTTTTGGGGATTTTCACGTGTCACCAAACTGGCAGTTTCTAATAGGAATCTGTGATTTTCCCAACAAGTTTTTTCGGTGAAAATGGGAGAAAGGAAGAAATGAAATACTATCAGTTTTTAGTGAGATTTAAGACTCGACTGAGAATGAGTGGCAGGTAGGGAGGAGGGGAAATGAGTATTGGATTTCATGAGGTTAATTGGAATTGGATGTTAAGGGATAATCTGGTAACTTATCAGAGCTCATCATTCCCTCTAGCCTCACGTCCACTCACACATGTTTTATTGCACTTTTCAAGTGAGAGCTCTCCCCTCCATTGACCCTTCTTCTAATCCTGTCCACTCAAAAGGCATTCGTCATGGACTTGACATCTGTTTTCATTTACAATTTGTCAAGCCATCAAAGTGATTGATGGCGAAACATTTTTCTCATCTTCCCATCAAAATTTTATGTACAAATCAAAATTACCTTTTGACTTGACAAAATTCTGATTTCTGAATTTAAAGAGATTTTTGTATATACTTGAAAAATATGAGGAGAGGCTTTTCTTAGATTCTCAGAATCCAGGGGATTTTGTGTCAATAAATTTCTGTCATTCAAGCTTAAGTAATTACTTTCACTGACTATTCCCATTGTTTAGTTAGAGTGCGTGAATGTGTAGTAGTGATTCGTGGAGCATGACGCCTTGAGTAGTTTTTTTTTTCTCTTCTTTTTTTTGTTAGGGACCCTTAACCCATGATCGCATCAGAAGCTTCTTTTGTGAAAGGAGAGGGGCATGAATTTATGAGATGACTGACTGAGGAGACATTATTGAAACTCCTTGGGAAAAGGGGTTAAACTTTCCCCTTCATTTTGACAGTCCCTTCCGTCCACAATTGACAAATATCATTAAATCACGAGACGCCTCTCTTCCTTTCACTCATGCCTCTCAAAAACTTCTAACAAACGAATATAACAGAAGAAGCTTATCATTTGATCCATTATAAGTACACAGTCTACTGACATTCTCCAACCATTTTTCAAAAGAGGACCTTTAAGACAGGAATTCCTCAAAGGAGGAAAAAAACTATTCCTGAATTTTACATAAGTTTTCACACCACTAAGTTCACGGAACAAATAACAACTCCAATATTTCATTATTTAATGTCACCGGATTTCCTCTCTAGAAATAAAAAACTTCCGAAATTTGTAAAAATTTGTTGGAGAGGTGTTTCCTCTCAAAAAATATTCATTCCAAAAAAACCTATATATACATATACATATACAGTGTGCCTAAATTTAATTTCCTCAGTGATAGTTTTTCATTTTTTGAAATTCAGTTAATCAACATTTTTCAAGAAACGTTTTTAAACAATGCAGCTTCAATTAATTTACGTTCGACCTTAGCGCATCGATTGCTGAAGTCGTCCTGCTAAAATTCGAATCAGAAATATCGGATTCCTGCATTTTTAAAATGTGAAAATTTTTCACTGAGGAAATTAAATTTAGACACCCTGTATATATACCTATCCAAAAAAAGCTATGGGAAAATGGGAGCAGGGATACAGTGGGATACATACGGAAGAAGTGAAAGTCGGAAGTGAGGCAGGAGCTTAAGGAGGTGATTGAGACTTGTATAAGTCTGAGATTTTGGTGGTGAATGAGTGAATGGCGTGAATAAATTTGGTTGGTGACGGGTGGAAGTTAATGAGGCGTAACCTTTGTTTTCTTTGTTAAGATTCTGAGAGAGAGAAAGTGCGGTGATAATGACGGGGATTTCTTTTGTTCTTCATTTTCAGAATTCGGATATTGTCCTCGTCCATTATTTAAATGCTCCCTGTCCTGACGATAACAAATTGATCATCACTCCCAATGTCTCTATGTGGTGTGAGAAGAAGGAATGGACCAAGGATGAATTGATCTCTCAACTCAAGCCCATGTGTAAGTGCTTTTTAGCCCTGCTCTCCTTCCCTTTCTCTTCTTCAGAAACAAAAATTAAGGAACCCCTCCCCATTTCTCGGTTGAAAGCAGGAGAAAGTAAGGAATTATTTCCTACCAACTTTCTTCAGGGTACCCAGCTGGACAAAAGAATTCTCCTTCCTAATGAATTAAGGCTGAGTCATGCCGAGGAGACAGACCACATGGGAGAAATTAGGAAGGAGACTGGTCAGGGGGAGGATGCGGGGGGGGGGGGGTCTGTAGAGAACAGAATCAATAATGGACAGACGGAGTTAAGAAGGAGCTCATTGGCTAACGAGAGACTAATCAAGGGACTCATCCCACTTGAATCCCTCGTGGTGGTGGCACGCACTCCAGTTTTTTTTAATTTCATTATCTCAGCTCCACTTAATAATTTTTATAATTCCTCATTCTTTGTTCTTCGCTTTCTTTTTTATGTTTATTGATTCTACTTCGTAGTGGAGTGAAAACTGGAGAAAGTCAGAAAAGGAGTGAGAGCCAAGAAAAATGTTTCCAGTCTCGGCGTCTTTATGTTATTATTTTTTTCTTTCTGCTATTTTTGGAGAATGTTAGAGAATCACTTAGCTCGTCAAACAGATTCCTAGACTATGATGAGCACTCTAGCTCTAATCCGCTCTCACTAATATGAATCCTTCCGACAGCAGAATCAGAATTGGCACAATCCAACCAAAGAATCTGAAATCATAGTTTTCAGTTTTTACTTTTTTTTTGTAACTCAAATGGGGTGAAATGTATTTTTGGCAACATGCCACAAAGGAAATGGCTAGGAGAAAGTCGTAAAACGAGAGCTGAGAATGACCTTGTCCCAAGGCTACATCAGAACGGCTTTCTCCATGATTTTCCTCACCCATTGTGAAACCCGAAGAAAAATTTTTGGTAAAGCTCACTGGGTCTCCTTTGGAATTTCGTGATCTAGTGGTGGATCCTCGGATTTTCTGGGGTTTGTGAATTCCTGAACATGTTCTGAAACTGCTTTCTCCAACTCCTCCTGCCCCGTCCCCTTTGAATTAGTGAATGAGGATGATCAACTAAGTTTATTTTCTCTTTTCAGTTTTTAGTGAGGAAGAACCAGATCTCAATAACGAGTTGGAAATATCGGTAAGTTTCCCATCCAATTCCTCTATCACAAAGCATAGGAACTTTTAAACTCTGGAGGATATTGTGTTGAATTATAGAAGTCTCAAAATTTAATTTTCCTTTTATGATCCGAGTAGAATGAGTTATGATCTTTTATTGTATTCAATTTATCTAGACTCAAGAGTTATTACTTAGAAAACTACCAAAAAGCTTTTCATCTTTCTATTCAAGCTCCATTTCTACCAACTGGTAGACTAAATTCCAGCATTTACTATCCTCATCTGACTCCGAGGAGTCGGGGAAGCAAAGAGCCAAAACTGATGATCCCAATTTCGAAGGTTCAATGGAAAGCGTAGTTTCCACAATAAACTTGATTATTGTTGCAGTACTAAGGCTTCTGCCCGCGGCTCCCTTTCCCTGGTTTCAAGATAAATTAAACTCCTGAAGTTGACGCGGAGGGCAGAAGATAATTGATGTTCATGCCCTTCCCGCACCTGAATAAAAAACTTAGCACTGAAGCGTGAATTAACCAGAAATAAGATTTGGGGCGGTCCAGGTGAAAGCCTTTCTCTCTGCTCTCCCTTCACCTGATTAAGCTTCAAAGTAAAAATTTATTTTTCCCTAGAGGTATACTCTCTATTTTGTTTTGTATTTTTTGGAGGAAGGGTCGTATGGTTTTATGTTAGATTGAATTTATTTAAGGAATTATATTGGGAACCATGATGCTCTTGGGGGTGGGGATATAAAAACTGAAATGGAATGAAATAAAAAAAAAAGGAGAAAACGTCTGCCTGCCCCCGGCAGAGAGAAAGTAGGAAAATACGTGGGTTCAGCTCCAAACATTTCTCAACTCCTTCAAAAGGAACCGACGAATCCCAATGTGAGAGTGGTCTATTGCATATCAAAATGATAAAGGAAATCTTCTTTCCCAGGATAAAGAACGGGGGGAGAAGAGACTCCTTTTCTCCAGAAAAAAAGAATATTTCAATGCATACCAATTCCCCTTGTCTCATTGATTCTCACTCAAAGGCTCTCAGCCACTTCTTTTCAATACAGATGCTACGAATAATAAAACAGCCATTTCAAGAAATAAGAAGCAAAGTGAGCTGTTTATCGGAGATTCAAATTTTTTGGCCTCTTTCTTTCACTGGCTTTTTGAACTCGCCATGTTGTATTAAATCAAGGAAAGGGATTTTTAGTTTTCTGAACTTACAAGTTGCAGGGCTAACTTTTCCTACTCGGAATCATATATGGATTTAAGCTTAACCTCCCGACTTTTGAGCTTTCTTGTATACACAGCTTTCGCCATTCTTTGCAATGGGTTCGAACTCAGGCTCAGCTCCTCGAATTCGCAAAAGGAGGACTGCCAATTTTGCTGAAGGAATCTCACGTTAGATTCCCTTAAAAATTTATATGCAGCATCTCTGAAAAATACCAACTTTTTTAACGAAATTTCTCAAAATTTGTCTCCGTTTGACCTTTAGAGGTCAAAAAGCTGCCCTCAACGATTCGGTAGAAAGATTTTTGTCTCCTGATCTTAAAAACATAGCACGCTTGATCTTTTTAGCACACAAAATGGCCGCCAGAGGCCATTTAATGTTCTGCGTAAGGTTTGGTAACCCCTACTGGCCATATTGTAGGCCAGAAGGGTCAAGTACGGTTATTTTTCGAATCAGGAGACCTCTCTGAGGTCAGCTGACTGACCTTAATTGAAGGTCAAAAGGGAGGCGAGCTTCGATAAATTTGATTTGAAAAAGTTTTAGCTTATTCTTCAGAGATGCTACACATTTCTCATGAAAATCGAATAGGGTGATTCCTTAAGCAGGGTCGGCCCTCCCTTAGCTTCTTTTAGTATGGCTTCCAATTATAACTTTTTTTTTCGCAGACGGCTGAGACTGTTGAGTCTATCGTGCAGCAATTGATGGAAAAACAGCGAGCAGCGCGACAGACCGATCCTTGTGGAGACCCTGACTGCAGGTCAACCACCCATAACCCTTGCAGTGGCTCCAAAGGAGGGGAATCGGAACTGTCTTCCCGCCATTCTAGACTCATCTAGTAACTCCATTCCCACACCCACAAGTACACCGTCTCCAGGGGGTCAGACTGAGCAAGGGCAGCAGAAGCAAGCTGGAAGCATCGGCTCCATCAACTTCTCTTCTTCCTGCACCAGCCTAACATCCGAAGTCTCATCCACAACCAGCAGCCACCAGCCACAGCAGTACCACCATAATCACCATCACCACCACCACCAACCCCACCCCTCCAACACGCTAACAGTCCAGATCCCTAATCCAGTCCTCGCAAACACCCCTCGCTCACAGCAACAACAAACAATCATTGACCAGCAGCAGAGGTTAACCCTCCACAGCTTAAACAGCGGTCCGGAGCGACAGCCCTTCGTCCTTAACCTCTCCCAATTCCAATCTGCAGGAGGTCTTATAATTCTCAATGGAAAACCGGCCTTGGCGACTGCCATGAATAAAACTAATGCTCAACTCCTCCACCAGTCCACAACGCTAGCAGCTGTACAAAATACTTCGTAAGTTTCCAATCCCTCAAATTTTAAAATGCAAATAAATTTATTTCCTTTCCTTTTGTTCTAGGAGGAACGGGGG
Source organism: Brachystomella parvula (assembly GCA_019776545.1). Classification (NCBI taxonomy): domain Eukaryota; kingdom Metazoa; phylum Arthropoda; class Collembola; order Poduromorpha; family Brachystomellidae; genus Brachystomella; species Brachystomella parvula. The sequence continues at coordinate 39,566 of JABASM010000004.1, forward strand.
CAGCACAGTGACCTCACTTATGGACATTCAGAATGCAAATGTGAGCGTAGAGCAGCGAGTGAGTGAAAAATGTCATCCTACGACTGGAATTCAGCAATCCAGCAATTCCACTCTTTTCATTCATCACACCACGGCTCACCAGCACCATTTCTCGACAACTACCACCAAGGCAGTTCCACCGCACCTCCTTTCCAACCACCATCAGCATCAGCAACAGCACCAGCAGAGTGCTTACTCTACAGAAACAACGCAACACCAGCATCAGGCAAACGGAAATACTTATTTCCAGCAAGAAACCCTGGACCTCTCGAACGAAGACATTCAACGAACACTCTCGGCGAACATGAGTGGGATCGTGGATACAACTGCTGCTGAGGACCTCGAACCCATGTCACCCTCAGCTGATGAAGTCTTTGGAAATCTGGATGCGTTCGACATTCTGGGGGATTTGGCTGATGACCTCGAGCACCTGCCTCACCACCACGGTGAGAAAAACACGATCGTGGATATAAATCCAGAGTGGGCCTACTCAGAGGTAAGAAAAAGCTGGTCACCGAAAAAGCTTCCTTTTAATTAAATCTTAGATAAAAGCCTTGAAACCAAAGAGTTCCTCCTTCTAGATTTTTTATATTTAAATTTAATTCATTTCAAGCTCCAGCTTGAAAATTAGCTTCAACCACTCTATTTTCACTTCTCTCATTAGTTATGCATAACTTTCTCTAGGCATTTCTATTGTTTAAAGAGGGAAAAAGATTTTCCAGATCTTAGCATTTTTGAATCCGAAAGGTATTATTAGATGAAAATTAATATGAAAATATTATTTCTATTTTAGGGTGGTACGAAAATCCTCATCGTCGGTCAATTCTACAACCCTAATTGGGACTACACGGTGCATTTTGGTGATTTTGAGGTTCCTGCTGTCTACCTCCAGACTGGAGTACTCAAGTGCTTCTGTCCTCGTAAGTAACACATTAACTAAAAAGCTACCCACTCAGAAACTTCAAAGAATTTTTTTTTTTTTTTTTTTTTGGAAAAAGAGGTTTGAGACAATGGAGTGGATTTATGTCTATTTGAAGTTTTTGATTTGGTTGGTTTAGTTCTCTGATTTTCATTTCCTTTTATTTCCCAATTCGCTTTGTCTCTGTCCAAACTCAAGTTCTCAATTTATAGAAGAAGCCACGAGATTCCGAGAAAGAGAGAAAGAAGGGAAGAAAATTCCAGATTAGATTTTGAGCAGAAGGTTTTTATCGGGAAGAAAGTGAATGAGACGTTTGAATTTACTTCTGCTTAAAATTATGCTTGAAACCAGGGGCTTGCGAATTCCATGGAAAGTTTCTATAAAATTGTACTATGCAAAATCTTTTCCTGGCACTACGGAAGAAGGGATTCCAAACTTTTGAATGTTAGTGTATGCACTGGTGAAAGCGATGGAGGTCGGAGGGAAAAGCTGGAACGAACAGTTTGAGTAGAATCTTCTGAATGAAAAATGAGGAGAGTTTTCTCTATCACTTTATCTCCTTTCCTCCTTTGTCATTTCTCCTGCTCCCCTCCCCAAAGACGCTCCCGTCATGGAGAAGCTCATCAAGTCAACTGGGGAAGAAAGTTCTTCATTTAAGTTCTTAATGGCTTCTCTGGTAATGAACACCCTACTATTATTACTCCTATTCTGACAGACAGAGGGAAAATGAGTACCAGAGAATAAGATCCCCCTAAATTTCAGAAAGCAAAGATTGAGATTTGTACCAATTTTCTGAGCATAAATTACATTGATTTATTTTAAACTTTTTTTTTTCGTTTCCTCAATTCCAGCACATAGTCCAGGCCTAGTTCCCATCCGTGTCCATTCGAGTGGGAAGCAGATTTCAACCAACTCAATGGTCTTTGAGTATAAGACAGATCTGAAACCGAATCTCGTTCCAGTCCAGTCACCGTCTGAGACCTCCTTGAAACTCTGTCTCATCCATCGGATTGAATCCCTTGAAAAATGCTTCCGAAACTTTAAGGTGAGAACTGGTAAAATTATTCTAAAAAAAAAACTTGTTACTGGAGAAGACAGGAGTGATACTGTAAATTATGGACAGTAGAGCCAATCCCTGAATAAATCCATGGAATCCCCTCTTCTAATTTCCTCCCCAACCTCCCTTAAATAAAAGAACATGGACATTTATGGGTTTCTTTTTCAGATCAAAATTTTGATAGGAATTCTACCCCACCGAACTCCTAGTGAAGAGGCAGGGAATTTTATGAGACTGACTACTTGATTTTCTTTTTTTTTTTCTTTTTCTTGTCTTGTTCAGAGTGATATATTTGGAAGTGTGAAGTCGTTGGAGGATTCCGTTGTGAGGATTTGTTATGAAATGATGAGTCAGGATTGGTCGGATGAGGAGGCAGAGTCTGGAAGCGTCCCACCCCCTGACAGGGGGATGACCCTACTCCACCTTACAGCGGCCCTAGGTTTCACGAGACTCATTTTCACACTCCTCGAATGGCAGCAAGAGAATCCATCACCAACTCTCCAGGCGGAAATCAATCCAAATAAAGTTGATGATTTTGGACTCATTCCATTGGTAAGGGCTACCAAAAGCCAAGAAAAAGAAAGGAGCCTTAACTATTGTTGATCTCTTCTCTGACCTCTTTCTTCAGATGTGGTGTGCTCGCTATGGTCATTTGGAATGTGGAGTTATTCTTGCCCAGTGGAACCCCGACTCTCTTCAGAAGAGAGACTTGGAAGGTCACAACTCCATACAAATTGCCGTTTCCCGTGGATTTACCAAATTTGCATCCGAGCTGGAGAAAGTTCAAGGACGAGTGAGAGGAGGCGGGGGAGGCTTTGGAGTGAATGGAAGCAAAGCATCAGAAGCTTCGCAGGACTTCATTATGAGTAAGAATTGTTTGGTCTCAGTGCAAGCATCTGTAGCCTAATGAAGCTCTTTAAGCTTTCGCTTGTTTTGTGAACTGTGACTTGTGATGCAGGTAATTTGGCCAGATTTCATCGCCCAACCGCTATAAATTCTGGAGACTTTGGCTTAAAAGGTCTGAATGCTTTGAGAGAAAGCTGTAGCATTGCTTCTCATTTTAAATTTCCCATTTCAGACTGTTTCTTTGGGCAACCTGACCCCTCGTTAGAGTTGTCGCTTCCATCGGAGGAGGAGTCGAGGGTGCTAACACTGGCTGAGCAAATTATTGCTGCCATTCCAGAGCGAATCAAGGTAAGAAATTCTAATCTACACCTTGAGACTCTTAAATTTCATCCAGCTATTATTTTTATTTTACAGAAAGAAAGCTGTGAAGCAATGTCACCATGCGAGTCACATGATTCAGGCTCAATTATGAGTAGCGACCCCTCTGATCAAACTGATTTTAATTTTGAGTACGGAGATAGGAATTACAGGTAAGTAATTCAACTCCCTCCATCTTCTTCCATCGCTCTAATGGACTTACACCTGTCTCCTTTGATTAAAGGTACTATGACTCTGGGACTCCCTGTTCAAGCCTCAGCCCTTCCTCAAGCTGTTTACAGAGTCCCTGTAGCTCTACATTCACAGTCGACTCACCGCAACCCACCACAGCAGATTTTTCTGAATTTCTCCAAGCCTCTGGATTCGAAAAAGATTTCTCCAGCCTCACCCTCTCAGGTGAAATTTCTCTACTTTGAAAATTAAATCTTAATTTTTATTTCCTCCCTTTCATTTCACTTTTTTCCAGATCGTGAGCAGAGAGAGCTATACGAAGCAGCTAAAGTTATTCAGAAGGCCTACCGCTCTTACAAAGGGAGAAAGAAGTTGGAGGAAGAAGAAAAAGAGAAAGTGGCTGCAGTTGTCATTCAAAATTACTACCGTCGTTACAAACAAGTAAATTCCCAATCCCCCAATCAGAATCCTTGGCTGACATTAATTTATTTTTTCTAATTTTAGTACGCGTACCTGAGACAAGTGACTCAAGCTGCCCTGGTTATACAGAACCAGTACAGGAATTACTGTGAGAATAAGCGATTCAAAAAATCACAAGAAGAAGGTGACAAGTACCGACATGTCAGGGAGAACATGTCAGCATTTAGCTCCACTCCAGGCATCAAGTAAGAATCGAGTCCTTTGAATCACCCAAATCAAGTACTCTATCACAGTATAAAATTGAACTAATTGTATAGCAGATCAAATTCACAGAGGAGACAGCACCAGGCTGCTAAAAAGATTCAGCAGTTTATGCGTCAGTCCAAGAACAAGTAAGCAATTTTACAGATTTTCAAGCATGCCTCCTTAACATTTTAAATTCAAATAAACACGGAAAAAAATATGAGGTAATTTTCTATTTTACACGCTAAGTTGGGATCCATTGAGGATAATTCAGGTAAAAATGATGGGAGAAGCTTTTTTTTATGGCGACAGCGTGGCATATGTCGAGCTTAAACTAATCAATGAAAATGAAATTTTTTTTTAGACTTCAGAGAGAACGTGCAGAAAGCGAGAGGCAACAATGTCACGTTGGGCACGGGGTTCATTGCCCCGCAAAAATTGCCCTAAGTACTTCCGAACAAGAACGAAAAGAAGGTTACCGTGGAATGACCTCAGTCTACTCATCTGAAGACTCGAGACTCTTCAACTGAAAGACTCGAGACTCTTCAACTGAAAGACTCCAGGAGCAGTTTCATATCCAGAATTTACGCATTCCTTCTTCTTCTTCTCCTCCTCCATTATATTTGAAGTCAAAAAAAGAAGAGAATTTTAAGTTTTAGATTCTCCTCATTCTTTCCATTGTTATGTAGGTGGTAGGACATAAAAATTGCTAGAGAAAGAGATGGATTATTAGAGGACGACTCATTGAAGGATGAAATGAAAGGGAGGTGAAAAATAATAATGGCTAGAGCACTTACCACTTTTACCAGAGAGAATTTTCTAGTCTCTAGAAATTAATTAAAAAAAAAAAAAGTGTCTTCGTCACGCACTTAATTCTTCAGAAACTTATTTTCTTGCGGCAGGCCGTAGAGCTGGGGTCGGGTTGATTGAACAAAGGTGGAGGTGGGTCACACCCCACTTTTGTTGTCTTATTGGACTTTTCTAAGGCGGCGAAATAAAAAAAGACAAGCTTTAGATTACTAATTACTACTCCTAATCATCAAAGCTCATTAATAACTAGACTCAGTTTTAAAAATTCTAATCATCTAATTTTTTCTTGAAATTCTTTCTCTCACAAATAAATCAGACTTACTCCAGAATGAAAACTACAGAACTTCATTTTCTCTAAATGAATTGATTTACAATCATCTTCTTTGGTTTTTAACTCGCCTCGCATTGACCCAATTTAATCTAACCCGTGTGCTATAGCTAGTACATATTTCAAAACGTTTATTCGATGAACTTTGAACACCGACACGATATAAAAAATTGTAAATCACACACTAGCACTAGCTAAACTAGTAATAAATTCGACTTCAACTGCGAGTCTTATTAGGAAAAAAACAACAATGGAATTTAAAACAGAGAAGCACCACTTAAAAAATGCAAAATTAAGTAATTAGTATTACTTCACTAATTATTTGTAATCAGTCAGTCGGAGCTCCAGTTACATTCTTGTAAAAAAATATAAAGTGGTAACTTGAATGCTGTTAACTGGAAAGAGCATAAAGAAATAATGAGCATTATGAGAAAAGCTGTGTCCTGAATTTCTGATAGACATGAGGAAAGCAGTTCATGTAATAATAATTATGACTTGAGAAGTCTGGAAGGTGACCTCAGCTGTACTGGACTAGTTAGACCAACTACACTATTACTAAGACTGTTTGTTAAGCTAGGCTTCATTTTTGAACACATCATGGGCTGTTCAGGGAGGTCAGGCCCCAGTTCCTTACTACTAGGTCTGAAGGTGGAGAAACTAAGTGGGCGGTTGAGGTAGGGATTGAAGGATTTGTAGCCTTGAGGCTTTTCTTCAGTCGATCCCACTACTTCCCTGCCTGGGTTTTTATCCCCAAGAATAGGACTACTGGAGCCAGATCTTGTTGCAGCTGGATCTTTGTGGGTGAGGGGAATTGTGGGCGTTGCAACGGGTTTGCTGTAGATCCCACCCTCTCCTTTTCCTATGCTACTTTTCCGAGACCAGGTGGGACGAATAGTTGAGAGCTGCCCAGGGGCGTAGATTGGTTCTTTATCTTTATCAGCAGCAGCAGTAATTAGGGCTTGACTTAGTGAACTGATTGGTTTCATTATGACGGGCTGCTCTTGAGGCTTGCCTGACGTGAGATTCGTGAAATAATTTATTTTTGCAACATAGCTTGGTGAGCTGTTCATCGGTGTTTTAGGAATCCCATTAACCGCACACGTCGGCTTAACACTTATATTCGGGGAAAGTTCTTTTGTAGCCGCAGCTGGGGTAGGGGTAGGCTTTGCTAAGATGGGGGCAGGTTTTTCGGGAAGGAACTTAACAGACTTTGCCTCCGCTGGTGGAGTTGGTCGATTTGGTGCAGGTGAAGAAGGTGCACGACTTTTTTGGGGTTCTACCGTGGGTGGTGGAATGGATTTTTTGATCGACTGTGGTGAGCTTTGCTTGAAATTCGGATTCACAGTAATTCGTGGACTTTTCGGTGCTTCGACACCACTGCCTGGAAGGACTTTCAATTTTTCTTTCTTCTTCTTTCTTCGATCCACAGAATTATAAATAGATTCCTTATTTCGTGACTCAATTTCTGATATAATTTCTGAGAGGAGCCCAAACCCCCCACCTTCGGAGCTACCAGTGGATAGTGTCTCCACCTTCTCTCCAGGCTCTCCATCATTTCCCTCGTCAATCACATCATAAATGTTCTCTGCCTTTGAATTCCCGTTCTTTGGAGAGGATCCTGATGTACTGCTCATTGGAGATCCAATGTCACTATCTTCAAGCTTGGCAATTGGTGCTTTGAGAGCAGTTGGATTATTATTCGAGAATTTTAGAATTGAACTTGGTTTGGTGTTTGGAAGTGTAGAGATGAGAGGAGGCGGAGGTTGGATTGGCGTTACATTCGGCTCTGGAGGTTTTGGAGGCGGAGCAGTTGGTCTAGCGCGTCTCAGCGAGTTGTAATTTGGATTTCCAGCAATCGAGTTCCTATTTGGTTGAATCATACTGTGCGCGCGCTGAACTTTCATTCCGGCCGGTGGGGGTGAGGGGGCATTGCTCTTTTTGGCATGAGCTTGAACTTCTTTGGATTTGAGACTGAGGCGTGGACTTTTCTTGGATTCTTCTAATGGGACGTTGGTATATATTGGCAAATTTGCATAGCGATACTCAGTCTTCTCCCCATCCACGACATCAATTCCTCTGCCGTCATTTGTTCGGCTCGCCACATTCTGTAGTATTGGTTTGGAGATCTCGAGAGTCTCTCGATTAAAACTGCGTTGACGCGTGAGGGAGGAAGTGGCTAGTTGATCATTAGATTCTGAAGAGAAATTACGGACAAACGGAAAGGCGGCTGCGAGGCGTGATAGGGCCGAAGTACTTCCGAATGAAGGCTTTTTGGGAGGAGGCTGTGGTGGAGTGAACGTTTTGAGTGCATCAGGGGATGAGAGCGGACGCACTTTCAGCGGAGGCTTCTCAACCGCCACTCCAGCTGCATTAAGTGGCGTGTCACTATTGTTAGAAATATCATCTTGGTCTGGAGAGATTGGGGCTGAGCTGGCGACGGGCTCCTTCCAGGATACTCCTCTTCCGATTGTTTTCAGGAAATTAGGCTTTTCATTTTTCACTAATACCTGATTCTCGATCGGGATTGGAGGAAGAGGGGGCAGATCCACGCTTTGAATATTTTGGTTCGATGTATTTCGAACATTGTTATTTTGAGCAGCAGTCGCTGAAGCAGGAGGAGAATTTCGAATTGGACTCAGGGAAAATCCTTTGTACTGTCCGAATAAGTCTACCGCTCCTGTGACCCCTCCGTTGGCTGTCCCCATTCCGCTTTCAGGATCCGATGGAACTGAAGCGGCTATATTGGCCGGACGTGAATTTGAACCGTCAGCATTTCCATTTTTAGACGGTTTCTCCCTCGTCCTAAGAAATTTAAAAAAGGTTAGTTAACTTAGTTCTAACATTTGGAAACTGTGTAAACGTACGACCGAGAAGCCACTTGTCCTCTCTTAAATAACTTCTTGATGTTGTCTCCAGCGTAGTACAGGTAGAAGGAAATAACACCGATTAGGGGAATGAACCCGAGAAATGTGACATAGAGTGCCTTGGCAAAAACTGAACCTCCTGAAAAAAAGACTGTACTGCAGGAGGAGTTGCCAAAAGTTTTTACATCCAGCAACTGGACTTACCTCCATAAGGATTCACAGTTGGTCCACTGTCAACTGACCCACCGTAGCCCCCTGATTGGCAGGCTACACCTCCGTAGCCGTAGTCACAATGACAGTGACCGTTGCTGTTGCACACTCCACGCCCATTGCAGTCGTCTGGACACAAGAATGGAGCCGTGATATCCTCTACCGACACGCACTTCTGATTTAAACACATCTACCAATAAACGGATATTTATAGACTCAAAAGTATTAAGACTGAATATACATAATACCGTAAATTTCCAAATAGTACCCCCCGGGTACTATTCATTCCCCTGACTTTCAACCCCCGGGTACTATTTGGGACCGGGTACTATTCCTAATCATATTATTTTATTCATACTATTTTTACTCATATCATGTATACGCATGTTATGGCTATAGGCTTAACCTTACGTACCCCGGGTACTATTAGGAACCCCGGGTATTATTTGGAACCCGGGTACTATTTGGAAATTTACGGCACATGAACCCTTTAAATAAAATACCTTGTTTGTCCCACAAATTGCTCCATCAGGGGCTAAACCAGGATCAACGACATCAATGCCAAAATCTGTAGTTACAGAGCGGCAGGGATGGACAACGCCACCCAGATTAACAAAAAAGCTGGATAGCTGAGCCACAGATTCATAACCAAACTCCAGTTTCTCATGATGATGGAGGCACTGAAGAATCCCGCATTTGATGTCCCTGTGTAATATAGGGTTAGGAAAAATCCTACTGCGATGATCCTCAAAGAAACTTACGGTCGAGCACATGGAGTATAATTGTTGGCCAATAGGTCATAGCCACAATGCCCATATCGAGACCCATTAACGTTCTTCTGATAGCAGACATCTTCAGAACTCTTTCCCGTAGGCCCCCACAGAAGTTGGCATTGGTCGCTATGGGTTCTACACTCTCCCGAGGAACAGTAAGCCATCCCATTCTTCGTCTCACATTTTAGCCCATTTAACTTGTGCACATCTTCTGGGCAGAATTCGGACTCCCCTGTACAGAATTCAGGAAGATCGCATTGCGTTTGTTCTGGACGACACACAGTTCCACCAAGCTTCAATTGGCACGACTAAGGCAACAAAGATCGTAAGTCAAGAATATCGATAGCATAATCAATAGGCTCACTTCAATGTCACAACAAGTTCCTGCAGCACAAGTAGCATTTGAATAGAGTTTACAAGTGTGTGGATTGCAACAGTAGTTTTTGCAGAGTTCAGGGTGCCCGCAATCGCAGTCTTCTCCTGGTTCGACGAACCCATTCCCACAGGTAGGAGAATCAAATAGACTGAACAAAAAAAAAACCAAAATTTCATTAAAACCAATTTTTTCAGAGCATTATGAGATTCTAAACCTACCTTTTTGGTTTATTCCTCAAGCAGTAGTCCATCCCATGATCCAGCGCATGTTTCATGGACTCCATACTACAGGAACTCCAATGGGCAGTACGGTTGGAGCTAAAGGTTTCCAAAAGCAGTTTAGCATGGGATACGAAATCCAAATATTGAAAATAAGCTAACCTTGAGCTAGCTGACATAATGCACTTGGAATCAGGGCCATCACATTTACATTTGTCAGTGTCGTGACTCAATCCGAAATTGTGACCCAGCTCATGTGCAATAGTAGTAGCTACGATTCCAACGACGGATTTATGGTCTGAATTCACACCTCCGGAATATTTGTAGCTGCACATTGGTCCCTGCATTGCTTTACCCACCACGCCCTCCTCGAATTCCATCGCACTGCAAATAAAAAAAAATAATAACATGGATGCAAATAAGTTGGCTATTAAACTGAAATGTGGATTTTAATTTTCACAGAATCCCCTTATCGGACCAACTAAATTCATGTCATCATTTAACCAATTAGCAGGAGCAAAGTCAGGGAATTTTATGTGACAAGAGCCTAGCCATTGGAATTTTAAAGAAAGGAGACAGGAAGGCAGCACACGTGCCGCTGTCTGTCTCTAGGAAACTGGAGAGGATTCAGCTGTTACAGACGCCCTTTGTTAATTCATCCTGGTTTGGGAGTGAAATATTGGAAACTCTTCAGAGATCACTTAAGCTAAAGGAGAACTTCTTATTTCCTTACGTGAGGAGTTGAGCATTATCATTGGGATGATCTTTGAGAAGTCTCTCTCTTCGATATAGGAGGAAACTGGAGAGGGTGTCATCTCCCTTACTAGAAATTTTGATAGCATCTTGCTCCGTCCATACCACCACTCCCACCAAGGCCACGAAAATGTCCAACGGGACGTATAGCTGAAATTTAATCAAAATCAATTAAGCTCGCTCAGTCTATTTTAATAGAACAAAGTGTATAGTGAGCTTACAGCGTTTACAATATTGGCAATGTCCTTCGTGCGGAGGAGTACTTTTCTGAGATCACTTCCTAGCTCTTCATACTTTTTCTTATCAACTACGATGACCATTTCCACGTACCGCGTTTTTACTCCGGAATTATAAGGAACGTGGAAGTCAGACCCAGATGAGCGTTTCGTCTGTGGAAGAAGTGAATGTTAAACTAATGCGCTCAAAAATTAAGAATATAAATTAACTTACTCGTTGCTTTAAATTAGTTTGCTGTAAGGTTCCTGGCGAAGCTAAGGGAACATCGTGGCCGTGACCTGGAAGTCATATGGAAATTGTATGAGTTAAAGTGTCAAGCCAATGCCAAAAAAAGCAAATTTTTTCACATCCCACCTACTCATTATCCTGCATCTGCAATCATCTGAATGCATCTCTGCACATTTATTTTCTAAAGTACTCTGACACTTAAAACGAGATTTGAAAATACTTCTTCATAAAGTGGATAGTTTCTCCTAAATCTTTCCTGAGTGAGTCTGCTATCCGTAAATCTTCAGTTCTCCATCATGTTTATCATTAGGGGAGAGAGGAGCCCAAGTTGCCTACCCTGTCTTCTCGAGTAAAATCCATCCGCTTTTTAACTCTTTGTTATTCAGCGTATACATGGGAAGTAAGGATGAAGAATTCAAGGTCTAGAAATGCATCTCGAGAAAACACGGTACACGCACCGATGTTATTTTTACACTCCGAATTCTTTCCCAAATAAGATGAGTATCAGTTCTCCCACCACAACCATTCCCGTTGAATTTAGTCATTTTAGCTCCAAATACCTAAAAGTCCAAAACACTTCGCTTCAAAAATGGTGGAGGTATTGCGAAACCCAAGGATTTTCTCTTCAAGACTTTAAAGCTTTTTTTAACGGCTCTTGGGGAAAATGAGAGTGAGACATGGAGCAGCTTGGCCTACTATATAGTTTAGTTCAGAAGGCGTTTGTCCGGAGACACTCCTTAAACAAACAAAAAACATTAGGTCTCGGTGGATAAATGAAAGCATAATTTCCCATGACGGGCCGTTCTGCACGAATACTCCATGAAATTAAAGTGAAATGAACCCAAGGAAAACAATTAAAGTTGTAGGAAAGAAGGATTTAAGTAATTCTTAACAGCTGAAACAAAGGTTGATTGATTCTATTATTCACACACTTACCGCAGGTAAGATTCTTAATACGATGAGAATCTCTGAAATGAACCGTTTCCCAGCGACGAGGCTCGCCACTTTCCTCCGTTGTGGAATTTGGATTTGCGGGCTCGAGGTAATGGATTTCTCTAGCCATCAAACACAATCCCTCTAAAAATTAAGGAGTAAAATTGAAGAGTTGATGAAATTCATTAATAATCTTGCTGATGCCCGACATGCCGCGTCACTTCAAAGATTTTAGAAATAGTAGAAAGCAGATCTCGCAGTTAAATCTGATCTCCGGCGCATAAGACATAAGCACAGAAACCGTATTTTTCAGTGCGTGAAACCGAGACATGACAAGGGGTGTTGTGACAATGTGGGCTGTGCATATGATTGTTATAAAAACTGCTTTGACTCACCTGAGTCCATCACAAGTGGAGAGAGCCGCCCAGGAGTTAGAATGGTCCCTAATTCTACCGTGGTAGTGACAAAGATCAGTTTCCTGAATGTGAGAAAGTTATTTATGAAACACGCAGGGAGGGAAGGTACTATCTTTGCCGTGATTGCTCACCAAGGAATTCGGTTTAGTGATCAATGACTCTAAATTCTCGCCCTGGGTTCTTTCAAAATATCCTGTAGATAGGAGATCCCTGAAAAAAAAAACGTGATTTTAGGATATAAGAATCTTAGGATATGGGATTGAGATTTTGAACATATAGAAGTGAGAGATAATTATCCCACCCACACTTATTTCAAGAAAAAAATAATTTGAGGTGAAAGAAGTTTGAAGAGTAAACTTACTTATTCAGTTGCAAGTATTTGAACATAATAGAAGTGAGAGATAATTATCCCACCCACACTTATTTCAAGAAAAAAATAATTTGAGGTGAAAGAAGTTTGAAGAGTAAACTTACTTATTCAGTTGCAAGTCAAGAAGATGAAGGGAGTCGCCCAACGGTAATTCCACAGTCAGTTGCTCCATATGTCCACCTCCATCCTAACACAAGCCAAAGATTTAGTTTTAATAGCTAAAGGATGTATTACTCCAGAAAATTAAAAAATTTAAAATCGTTGAGGATAAGAATTGGGCATCATCCAAAACTATATATTGGAATCTGACCTTAGTTAGAATACTAATAAGCCCTAACCCCACCCCAGAAGAGGGAAAGTGGTGAGTACAATGAACCAAAATAGTGCAATTTGCATCGAAGATGAGGATGATGAGATTTTTACACGCCGTGCTGAGTCGGAGACAATAGGATATCTTCGACGGGCCGTAAATTTCCAAAATGCAAATTAATTGCTTTCTCATGCGGATGTGAATCTTCGTGTTGGTTCTTCTTTTTCAGCAGCTAAGAACAAATTGCTCACTAGCACACCACTCCTTACAGCAAGCATGCAATACTTTTAGTATCTTGAATTAGGAAACCAAGGCGTGTGAATTAGGATTTCATCCGTAACCAGGTCTTCTGGAGGCCAGAGCTTTTTCCCCGGCAAAAAAAAAATTAAAAAAAAAAGTGCTTCTTACACATTTCTTTGTTGAATCCAGGCGAATTTCCCTTCTGTAGCGTCCTGAGCGAGTTCTGGACCCTCCTTCAACGATGGTTGGTGTGATGAGACGGGAAGTTGAGAACCCGTATGAGGAAAACATAGGGGCCACATCTGAAAACAGTAAAATTATGTAGTTAAAAATTCAGTAATTCAGAAATGTGTTTTTGTAAGAGATCGAATCATATTGCGTAATGACTGAACTGAGGGTCACTGGGTTACAATAACAAGACATTTGTTTCCTGGAGCTAAGGTCGAGAGGGTCACCCTCACATCGTATACGAAATACCTATGTACTTCAGCAGCCTGCTAAATCACTTGAACGGGTGAATACCATTACCTCCTTAGCTCTATCCAACGTAATCCTGAAATCAAACGGAAGTTTGCTTCAGAGCCAGTGAGCGCTCCTCGTCCCTATTAATGTCATCTACCTGAAAGGAAATACTCATATTCCTGTCACTAAAAAATAAATCCTATCATCGCTTAACTAGGGTTTCAACGAAAGTCAAAAAAATTGTCCAGGATGACGGTGATAAGAGGAAATGGAGGTAGAAAAGCTGAACCACCACCAGAACAGATCACTAATGGCAGGAAATGGATCAATCTTCAAAGGAAAACCTGTCATCAATGCTCAGCTCAGCATTTACGAAAACAAAAAATATCAGCATCTTTTTAAGCCGGTGATGACAGAAAATGTGTCAATTGTGTTTATCCTCCGTATCGATATCTCGCATACACCCACGTGTTGCGTAACGACATTTGAGAATCTTTTGCGCGCACTTACCCTGCTTATAGATTTTAATTTGGGCCATTGCTCTCCACAGCACCCTTTTGTATCTTTCATATGGGTAGCACTATCGAAGTTCAAAATTATCTTCTGGAGACTTTATTTAGGAAAAAAAATCAAAGAAAGAAGAAAGAAGAAAGACTATAACCACTAGCCATAAATTCACATTTTTTCAAATTTTTTTTAAGATGGCAGCAGGACAAAGCATGGCTGAACTTTACACCCTTCGTCTTTAAACGTAAACAAACAAGATATGGGTTTTACTACTCCCTGGGCCCTTTGGAACGGGGTGGTTGTAAATCCACGATTTCCAGGGCATAGCAGACAGATTTCAATTGTTATCATTCCACTGTTTACATCTGACTAACCCCAGTCCAGTACAAGCCAAGTACCAGAAGGATCTTCTCAAAGTCCATCCTCAATTTCTAGGAAGTTGCTCATGACAATCTGTCAACCAGAGGGAGAAAATACCCTGCTCTAGTGGATAAAGAATCAATCGGAAAATAGGCTCGTGCCTTCTATCACGTCACCATCGCTTTAGTCACCTAGGTCCAGGCCTGGGTGAAATGAGCCCTTTGTGTTTACCCATCAGACGAAAACGGAAGAAGCCCTTTCATGGTTAAACCGGAAGGATTACGAAAAACGCATCCTCCTCCAGCTCTACACATCTGAAGGAAATCTCATTCAAACCCTCCTGCTTCAGACATTTCATAAATTCAATAATAATTTTTCAATCTGTTCCCCCCTCAGGATCTTGAAGCCATATGTACTCAAGGAAAACAGGAAATGAATCCCGGGTGTTTGAACTCAGTGGTCTTTAAGAACACGCTCTTTGAGGGAGATTAAGAGAACTCAAGTGTAAAAATTTAATTTACCTGTTGCTTCTGCTTCAGTGAAGACCCAGGGAGACAGCGTAGCGATTAGGATGACCCAGGTGAGGCCTCTCAGGTGCCGGTTGTGGTGGGGATAGCAACCATTCATTCTTCCCACCATTACGATTAAGAATTGAGAAACCTCTCTTCCTCATATAATTTCTCCAAATTAATCTGAAATTGTTCCAAAAAAAGAAGAAAATATTATTAGAGAAGCTGAACAGCCCATTGGTTTAAAAATAAGAGTCAAATAATCACAGTCAGTTATTCTCCTATCTTGAATTGAAATTATTATTATTGCGAGTTAAATTATTAGTGGGTTGGGTGTTGGGTTGATGTAGAACCCCATTGTCCAGACCAGGACCAGGGTGGATAGTTCAAACCATAAAATTTAACTAGCATGATTGAAGCAGCAGCAGTGGAGTCAGTAGGTCCGTAGTAGGCAGTGTTTCTAAACAAGCTGAAGCAGTCCATAGCGCAAACAGGATTAAATTACAAAAACATATCCAAACCACCAGCATCCAACCCCGACCCGAGCTCTGCTCGAGCTCATTCAAATAATGACTCAATGAGAGAGCCACGATAAGCCAGCTTTAAATAGATTCAACTGAATTACAACAGGAAAAGCTAGTTCATTAAATTCTCTTTCAAAGCCCCCAAAATCAAGTCAAAATGACAGCGAGGCTGAGTGAGACCTTATTCACGGTACCCCTAAGCTTCTTGGAATTTCGTTAAGTAAATATAAAACTGAACGAATTTTCAAGTTGACTTTACAAAAAAAAAACTATGCGAAAAATATTCAACTCGCTCTTTTGTTCAAGAGATGTTTGAACTTTGAAGATGAATAAGATTGGATCTGGCGTCAATTTACTCAATTTACGCTCTTAACATGTTTTCCACAATCCACACTTGATCTTTACATCTCCATAAAAAGAGTACCCCTGGGCCTAGTCCTTCTTAGTGATTCATAGCAACCTGTTTCCTAATGATGAGTAACAGTGACGACGCTTACGTGTCCCCCACCCATTGTATTGTCTTTACGCAAAAAAACAACGCAAATTATGAGTAAACGTAAAAAGCAAGAAGCAGGTTTCCCAGGTTTGCCTTCAGCCTATTAAGTGAGTGTCTCCGTATATCGTCAGTTGTTTTACGCTGGATCATTATCACCTTCTTCCTAACTAATCAAGTTTTCCCATCTTTTCCTGCTAAATTTAATCAACCTTGACAATGATAGTCAACTAACTATGCAATAAAATTTTTGAGGAAACTTCTGAGAATCATTTCTTTGGTTGTGGCTGGAGGGGTCATTCAGGGTCAGTCTTATTAAGCTTAGTCTTAAAGTGGAGGATGATTACGGCCCAGAAATTGGAAAATTATACAATGGAACCGCCGCAGCAGTTCAACTCATGGAGTCGCTTCGTTCTAGGAAATGAGGAGGCTTTGTGTAAGATATTAGAAACTGGTTCAGTAATTTCCTTCAAGATGAAAGTGTCAGCTCAACAGCATCGTTGACACCCCTTCCTCCTGGTCACACCCACCCGTGAAGGTCAAAGTGTGATGAGACATAGGAGGATGAGCTGTCAGTGACACAAAGGAAGCGGAGCCGTCTTATCAATTCAATTATTTCTTTTCAGGGTATTATACAGCTGAAATAACCAATTTTATGCTTCAACCCTAACCTTACTAGTTATAAGCTCTCACCAAAAATGCAAGCTCGTTTACGGATTCAACCTGTAAATGCATCCCCTGCAAAAGCTAATAAAAAGGGGAGGTAATCTTAAGAGCTGGAAGCGGAGGATACTTTTCCTTTTAGCACCTTCACACCTTCATTTCTATCTACATTTTCCGTTGCTAAAAACTGATTTAAGCTTATATTTACCCGGTGTACAGGCGTCGTCGACGTTTCTTATCAGAATTCTTGATTCAGTCTTGCACTTGATGAACAATCTTTGTGCACTACATTAGGAAGTGAACACAGTAGAAGGACGAGGAAGTTCTGTAGGTGATATGTTATGTAAACTTAGTCTCTTTTTTCCGAATGATTAACTCCTAGTCGAGGATGCAATGGCCATGGTTAGGATGACGGTAAAGTGTTGATTCCCATTCTACGTTTCGTCGAGCTGAGGAGCAAAGGACACCGTGACGACGATGGGGGAGTATGACGGAAAATGACAGGTGATCCGGGAATCTCTTGCTTTCACGTTCTGGAAGAATGGTAATGAAAGAACAGAGGTAATTTCATGGGTAATTAGGACTGGACGCTGGAGATTAACTAATCTAAAGTGAGTCAGCGGAGTTCTACCTTTCAGATGACTCCCCCAAGATCCTTCCCGGAGTCGTTTCCTTCCACGAGCCTTATGTTCGAATCTATCGATTTTTCGACTGCATTTCCAGACTCAGTATCAGTACACTCCGTAACGGAAATTCCAAAAGGGAAAGCAAGGAGAAAGCAGCGCACTTCCTCTTTTCAGGACAACTAAAATCCCTCTCTCCTTGCTCTATTATAATCCGGGGAAATCGAAATAGTGGGGCCGGATCACAGTAATTGAAGTCTCACAGAAGAACAGACACATAAACAGAGGAGATGAAAATCAAGATTCAGCCTGAATCATTCAGGCTCTCCACACAGTACAGTAACCAACGGTAGACTAATAACAAGAGCAGAGTACTCACTTCGCTACACACTCAAACAAACTCACATTTCTGTGCAGAAGAAGATGCAGAGGGATAATTTTGGTGGAGGTTAGGTGGTATGGTGGTTGTAGAGCTTTATATCGGGAGTCCATGGAAAAGCCCTATTATGTTCTTTACAAGATGAGGGCTAGGAGGGTAGGTAAAAGCCTACGCATAAAAAATTATACGGGAAAAGGTAGTAGACTTCCAAAAACTAGAGGCCTCCCCTCTACCTCTATACGATTCTCTGGTAACGGAGCAGGGAGGCTTGCCAATGGCACGGCCAATGCAATGCATACTAGTATAACAAGGAAAAAGCAGATGAGAATGAGAACCCCTGTTTCATCGTACCTGTCTTTTTACCTGAAGTACCATGAACTTTAGAGTAGAGAGAGCAGCCCATTGCCCCACACTTTCTTTGCTATTCTTTTGTCATCACTCACCATGCTTGATTTAGCGGAATCCAGGCTTGCATATTTCTAATACACGCGAAAATCCCCACCACTAGAAATCCCCAATGTGACCCCTACCCCATGGGAAAATTCACAATATGAAAATCCCCCGATGTGATTTCCAATGTGAAAATTCCCGTGAAAATCACCGCAAAAATCCCGAATGTGAAATTCCCAATGCAAACCCAATGTGGAAATCCCCAATGTGAAAATTACAAGTTTGCAGGGACTGTTGAGTTTTTAGGTCGCTATAGGTTGTTAGAATTTGCCAATGATTTAAGGAGTTAACTTTTCGTTGTTGCATTTTCTTTTAGGTTCCTATGCAAGGGAAATTGTGACACTGGAAAAGCGTAAAATTCTTCATTTGCTTCCCTGCAAACTTGTAATTTTTACATTGGGGAATTTCTTCAATGGGGGTGGGGGAAGATTTTCATGTTGGGGATTTCACATTGGGAACTTTCACATTGGAGATTTTCAGATAGAGGATTTCAGATTGGAGATTTTCACATTGGGGGTTTTCACATTCGGGATTTTCACATTATTGTGGGGATTTTGACATGGTGGGGGTGTTTGTTTTGGAAAGGATACTGCAACAATGACATTACGAAAGCTGCTCCATACAACTTTAAAGGAAACCTTGCGGGCTCAACTCATTTTTTAGCGGAGAATTGATTGGTGAAGGTCATTCTTCCGAATTCGAATTGGTTTGACCTCTGCAGGTCATCAAAGGTCAGTTACTTGACCTCACGGATCTGAAAAAGCTATCCTCCCGCTTGATTGGCTGAGACAAGACAATAGAAACCTACGAGCTTGCGTTCCATTGGTCAGCATTGCCGACAGGGGATCGCGGTTACTTGGCACGTGTGTACTCCGAAGGAGTGCTGCCACCTGGTGTATGGGGAAAAACAGAACACGGAAAAGTACCGCTTTCTTTACTTGATCTTTTTAATGTGAAACATGGCCGCCAGAGGTCATTTAACGTAAAGCGAAAGGATTTAACGAAGAAAAGGATGTTTTAACCAGTACAAGCAAAGTTTTAAACCCAATTTTGGAAGGTTTATGAAATAGTCAGCCAGTTTTCATGTTTGTCCAACGAGGGGCTAAATCGCCAATTGCAAACAGGTACAAACAGTAATCGCAATTTTAATTACAATAAATAATTTCCCAATGGCCGAAAATAAACAGCCTTGTTAATTGAGAGCTCCTTTGGGGATTTAACGTTTGAATTTGACGATTACCAAGACCAGTTAGTTCAAAAAAGACTAAATTAAAAAAAAAATTTCCCAAGATAATAGCTGACACGAAATCTGATAAAATTCATACGTATACTACACTAGGATGTGAGGTACTCCCATGTGAAATTTCATTTAAACTGATTGAACCACAAGGAAGTTAAAAAATATTCGGTGCTGGCCAAATAAAGTGGAATCAGATTTAATATATAACTACTTCTTTTGGTCGGAATATCCTTGTCTAAGCTATAGGTTGTTACACCCCGAAGTCAGTTGATTCGTAATTAACACATTATTATGCTGAATGCTAATTTAATTTTTGTTTTTACTTTTGTTTTTGTTGTTTGCTCTTTTCTATTTACTTAGGTTTAAGGATAAGGATAAATTGGTTAGTATTATTTTCATTGTTCAAAACTTAAGTCTGTAAGTCCACGTGCGGTCGGTGATTTAAGTTCCTGATTATGGGGTTGATTTACTGTAAATAGTTAATCGAGGGTGCTGGGAGGGACGGCTCGAGTCAGAAACAGGAATTTCTTCTGCCTAATTGATGAGTTGATTTTCCTTCGGAGAATATATGGAAATTTATAAAGCTGGAAATTTATTTTAAGCTGAGTGACCCCAAGGCAGAAGTATTGACCCTGACCCCCCTCCTCATATTCATGAATTTTCATCTTTGAAAATCCAGTATTATACCGCAAACTGGACTTAAAAATGAATCTTCATCATCCGGCAAACAATATTTTTATGCCATGGGATGAAACTGAACTGCCACGAAACGGTAGAGAGAGAAAACTAGGATACGGCTCACAGTTCCTTGGCAAGAATTTCTGTGGGAAAAGCACAGATCGAGCTGAGAGGGTAAAAAAGTTTGAGAACCGATGCGAAGCTCCAACTGCTTTTATAGTTACTTCATTTCAGAAAAATTCTAGACCAGTGTTCAAAATCCTCATAATTTTCTCCTGAATTTTAAATTTTTTTAAGTATTTCGACCTGCTATTTATTTATGAATTTTACGAATTATGAAACTTTTTAGCAAAACTTAAATTCTAAAAAAAGAACCGACCCAAAAAGCGAATAATTTATGTTTTTTAATTTCAGCATAGTAAAACCTAGCAAAAATTGCCAAATTTCATTAATTTTTCCTTTATTCGTGTACCCATTCATTGTGTTCATCAGCGCGTTACCGGGTGCGTATATGAGGTAATACCAACCCTCGTCCATCCCCTTATGTTCTCTACTTTTAATTTTACACAATCCACAGTAGCATAGAAGTGTAGACGACAGGTGAGATATGACAATAGGAACCACCCCAAGCCAAACAGGAAGTTGAGAACTGCCTTTCTGATGGTGGTGTAATAGTAATATCCGTAAAAAAAGTCCTAGCCCAGGGTTAGGAATTTTGTTACGACTTTTTGCATATATCATAGCACTATCAGAATCAGATCAAGCGCCTTTATCATTTCTGAGTAGTGATAAATTCAGAATTTGTAAAACTGAAAGGATAAAAAATTCAGAGTGATAATGAAAGATAGTTGGGTGCAGCTGACAGTTTGATACGGCTAGCCTATCGCTTCCTTGAAAACAGAAGTTCAGCTCGAAAACCAACACATTGAGAAATTTCTGTGTATTCAAGTGCAATTTTCCTAAAAGCCTGGATTCCCATCCAAACTCCCAGCATGGCCACAACAGAAAGATATCACAAGTAAAGAAATATTTAAAAACAAATTGATACAAAAAATCGGGGTTTAAAAATAATGGAATTAGAATTTTAAATTTTCAAGCCGGTGAGAGTTGACATTTTTTTTCGTTTCCAAAGGGCTGCTCGGGACGGCTACTTGGAAGCCTTGAAGGAGGGTACGAAGCGTGACCTAAATTCCCGAGATGAGGATGGAATGACCCCAACGCTCTGGGCAGCATTCGAAGGTAACCTCGATGCCCTTCGACTCATCGTTGGCAGAGGGTAAGTTGGAGTGGGATTGAAACTTGCCAAAGTCATTACTTTCTCCACTGTCGGCTTTTTTCTCTCTCTTTCTCAAATAGAAAGTTTGCTAATAAAAAATCAATCAGGGATGCTTGTTGACAGAAGGAAATGAGAATTTTGCTCCGACATGGTACTGCATCCCCTGATTAAAAAAATCCATCATCCAGTTCAACGCGCATTCGACCTTACTACACAGCCACCTCAAATTCCTCCAAGACTAAACTCGTTCTTTGTTAATCTTCCAGAGGGGACCCTGACAAATGTGACAACTATGGGAACTCTGCTCTTCATTTCGCTGCTGCCCGTGGGCACATGAACTGCGTCTCATTTCTTGTCAATTTTGGTGTGAACATGTGGGCACTGGACATTGATTTTCACACTCCCAAGGACCTGGCAGCAATAAACAATAAAGAGCAAATCCTCAGATTTCTGGACGCTGCCTTATCAAAAGAGGAAACAAAAGATAAGAAAAAGGTAAGTCTAGCACTTCATTCCTTGAATTTCGAAAACAATTTTTTGCAAAATAGTTTTTAACTCTAAGAAACGTAGTGAATGAAGTCGTTTTCCTCACCCTCAGTTCCTTAGGAATGAACTCAAGAAAATTCCACTTTTGAGAAATCTTAAAAGTGAATGGAATTCATTTAATGAAATTTTTTTCTTTCTGAACAACAGGTGAAGTCACTTCAAGAGAAAGCTGAGAAGGAGGCACAGAAGCGTGCAAAAGAATTTGACAAATTACAAAAGAAAGCAAGTAAGTCTGTGGAGGAGGAAGAAAGGAAACTTGCAAAACAAAGACAGAAAATGGAGAAGAATGGTGGTACAATGTCTCAACCACCCCCAGCTTCCCGTCCCACCATTCCATTCATGAGCCTTCGGAACAAGGAACCTAAAATACAGTCACAGAGCCCAAAATTCTCGGAAATAGTATCCAGTTCCAACCAGCCAAGTAGCGGTGGTACCATAGTCAACAAGCTCCGTCCTGCTCATCTCACAGGCGTCTATAAAAAAGTACAGCAGAGAAAAACTTTGAGCAGTGGGACGGGAATGAATGGGCCAGACTTCAAGGTACTTTTGTTCTTCCTTTAATTAAGATACTCTGTTATTTCCAATTTCCTCACTTATAATTTGTGTAGGTGGCAGAAGTTGAGAGTAACGGAAAGAGATCCGTTCGAAGTCTCTCCGGGCTCAGGCGTGACAACGAAGTCATGTACGTTCCCAAGTATGAAATTCCAGGGGGTGGGCCTGGGAGACGAGGAAAGATCAATGGACTCTTTGACGAAAGTGACGGGAGCAGTGGTGGCCTTACGAGATCCCTCTCCCAGCCAGATTATCTCAATGAAGAGCAAGCAGCTGAGGGCGGTCAGCGGAAGCTGAGCGGAGGAACGACGGAAGCAGAGTTTTATGATGACCAGAGGCTTCCTCACAACACTACTTCAATATTTGAAAGGCCTGGATTCGGATCCGTAGCTTTTCGAAATTCAATGTCCTCAGCCTACTCAAATCTTCAGAAGAGCTCACGGGTTGAAGAAGTAGGCGGGGCGAGTAGGTCGATCGGAATGGTAGCAGAGGAAGAGGATGCATCGGATGAAGGTCAGTTTTCTTTCTAATTGGCAAAATCTGGCTGGAAACCTGACCTTACTAATGAAGAGAGTATAAGAGGAGATTACTATGGAAGGGCGGTGCAGGGCCTTTGCAGATCCGGTTCCGCTTTTTTCTTTCTCCACAGCACCAGCCTTGCTCCCTGGTGTCCTTCAAAGACCAAAGTTTTAAATTATGTTTTCAAACAAACCGGATCTAAGTCTGTTTTTAGCAGGTAGAAAAAAGTATCAAGATGAGCCTTTGAGGCATATTTTGACAAAAAACTCAGAAAAAGTTCAATGTTGGAGAAAGTTTTTGAGCCCCGGATGGAATTTATTTTATGCATAATTTTTTTAGAAGCTGAGGATTCAGAGAGCGGACCTTTGGAATTATTCCTTGCGGCTGCAGGTAAAACAAAAAAAACTCCAGTAGCATTTTTTGTTTAAATTTTATATTGACCTCTGCTTTAAGGGATTCCAAGCTACGCTCAACTTTTTCACCGGGAGAAGATTGATCTTGACGTAAGTCATTATTATTACTTGACTGATGCTCGAGGGGGAAAGGAAGAGAAAGTTTGATTTATAAAGGAGGAGACCAAGAGAAAAGTAATGAGATTGTGGGTGATAATTCCAGGCTTTATTACTGCTCACTGAGGAGGATCTAGCAAGACTAGGGATTCCATCCGGCCCTCGAAGAATATTACTCGAGTCTATTCAAGAGCGGCAGTACGTCCTCGAAAATCCTGGAGAAATTATTGACAGTCGCCTCTAAATTCACCACAACCCAGGTTCCCACACCCAGTCCTTAAGCACTAAGCCCCTTATGTATTCTCCATTGTGCCAAGTAATCATTAATTATTAACTAGATTAAGGGTGGAGTGAGTCTTCGTGAGTGAGGAGGCAGCCAGGAGGCCCCTTCCCTCATCATTTATTACTATTTTTTCTCCCCTCTCTCTCTCTATTCAATTTTTTTCAATTTGATGATTTTTGGATTGATGACCTATCTCCTCCTCTTGTATGATTCTTTTTTTTTTGATTAAATTCGTCAGTTTCCGATTAAGGAGATGACGGATGGCCAGAAAGCTCGAACATACATTACTCTCTCCCTGTCAATAACAAGCGTATTGTCCTTCACAGCGATTTCCTTCTCAAGGTCAATACGGATTTGCCGTAGCTTGTGGAGAGCATCTTCAGCATTTCGGAGCTGGGCCTCGAGGGCGGATTGGGAGCGGGCAATCTCTCCAACTTCCTCAATCAGCCTAAAAAGCAGGAAAGGATTAAAACTGCTCCTAGGCAACTTTCTCAAACAATGAAGCTTAATGGGGAAGGATACTTACGCAAACTGGGGACAATCCCGTGTCAGCTCGACGTTTGGACGGAATGAGCGGTTGTAGAGTCTGGTCTGAGCCAACTTGAGGGCATGTTCAATTGGATTCCCCTTCATTGCTTTCTTGATATCCTCGATGGCCTTCTCTGCCTTTACCATTTCAGCAAGTACCTAGGAATATGAAGTTGAAACATGCAAATCTTGTTAAAAAATTAATGATTTCCCTGTCAAAAGGAGGGAAGTTCTCCTCATCTTTCTGTTTCCGCATTAAAGGAGATCAAGTGGAGGAGGAAATAAGTTTTGTATTGCAAAATCCATTCTTCATAATGGAAAAAACTGGAAAGTTCTCCTTTTTATTTCTTTTTAACTAAAGAAAAAGGACTCGTTCCATTTCTAAGCTTTACGAAAAAGTTATTTTTTTCTTTTTTTTGAACAAAAAGAAAATGAAAAGAATGGAGTGGAGTTCCTCTCTTGAACCTTTTTAAGTGGAGAGAGAAAAAAAGAAAGTTAAAAGGAGAAGAGGACACTGAATCAGACTCAAGAATTTAAACTTTATTTTTCTTTATAATAATAAAAAAAAGTAAATTATGAATAATGTGAGTTAGTTGAATAAAATTGCTGAAGAAAATTTTATCACTCTCAACCGGAGAGACAATCGATCAAACAAGGATCGATAGAGAGAAGCGTAAAAAACAAAATAAAAAAGGTAGATTAAATTTTATTTAACTTCCGCTTCACTTCTTCAGAGTGTTTGCTGAAAAATATGAGCAAGGAGAAAGGTCTTCAAAATGAGGAAAAAAATAAAATTTAATTTGGAACTTGTAGGGACCTCGTGATGGGTACACACGGCCTACTGAAGCAAACGAAAAAAATAAAGTTAGGGAGGCTATCAACGTCCTAAAGTGAAAATAACCTTTGGGCCTATCTCAAGTGAGATTTAAGGAAATGGGAAGTCTCTGGATGATGGATTCTGATAGCTTTATGATCCAAGACCAATAAAATACGGTGAAAGTCCTTCCGTCTTTCACTCAGCTCTCCCCGTGTGGAGCTGTTGAGTTGAAATCCATCTGCTTACTCTCCTTCCACTTTAATTATTGAAGAGAGTGAGCAGGGATTAATGAATTATTTAAGAAGCAGGAGACAAGAGCACTTGTCTAGCAGCTTCAGCTTTCTCCTCCGCCCTTAATCCCTTTACACGACAACACAGTGTAAAATCCAAGAGAATCAGAAGGACAAAAAAAACATTAATTTGATGGCTTTTTGTTAATGTGATTTGCATTTTCAGGGTTTCAGAAATTCAGAATATGATCTGGGTTTCAGAGGAAAGCCTACAGTATACTTGAAAACACAGATCCTGACTCCAAATATTTTCTCATTGACAACTTCTCCTTTGACAGTAGTTAAGGAAGAAAACTTATTGGAATTTAATGCTAGGGAACTGGTTATTGGCAGTCCTCCATTTTATTTCTTCCTCTTATAGCTCTCTCTTATCACCAGTAGACAAAAGAAGTGAAAAGCTGAAATTCAAACTTTCATTTTATGGCTTCATCCTGTCTAAGCTCTATTTTCTCAATCCTTTTCCTTCTTTCACCTCTTCACCATTAGTTACGATGGAGTTGAGTTCTCCACTACCAAATCCCACCTGTCTTACTTCGCACACGTACCTATACCTTAACATCTTTCTCCATAAGCAGTTCACCCTCCAGAAAAACGTTAAGAAAATCATTTGGTCACATCTGAATCGATTCCACCTGGAAATAAATACTGAAATTGAGAGCTTGGGAACAGAAAAAAACATGGGTTTGCTCTTTTTCCTGTCACTGAAAAGGCTCCTAGTCCCTCTACCTCCTTCAATTCAATTAATTCTGACACTTTAACCGTAGGAAATCTGGTTTCTGAGAACCCTAACGGTTCATTCTTTTACTTCCGCAAACTGAATTTTTTTTTCACTTGACGACTTGACACCTGATCTAAGGTTAAATTTTCTTTACACGAAACGAAAGTAAGGCAGCGAAAATTTCATTAAATATTATTTGCTAAATGACCAACAAATTAAGTGAAAAAGAAAAGTATGTACAAAAAATCCAGAGCAAACAAGAAAAGTAATTCGGATATGTTTTTCGCACTACTCCAATTCATAAGCCTAGCGGCTATCCGGTATCCGGTCTTAGAAAGAAGAAAAAAACAAAGGAAAATCCAGGGATTTCAAAAAACTTATTTTGTCCCTGGAGCAAAAGATCAAAATGGCGGTAGCGGATTTTCGTGAGCTGAGCCGCTGCTGACCCACTCCCCCACATCTTCATTTTGAAAATGAGAAATCTGACTCGAGGACCTTACCAGCTTAAGCTGATGTTCCAATCGACCCTTCTGAGCCTCAGTCTCTCCGATTCGACGGCAGAGTGCGGATTCCACATTGTCCGCCTGAGCTCGTAATTTGCAGGCCAAGCTGTGGGTTAGAGAAATGGATTTAGGGAATTTTTAAAATAATGATTTGGTAAGGGCTGGAGAAGGATTTTACCTCTTGAGAAGCTCTGGTACCATAGTCCGTAATTTACAGGAAGCACATCTCTCCCGCTCTCCCTCCTCCATTCCACGAATTGTCATTTCCTCCCATTCTTCAACAGTTGTCATTCTAAAAGATCAGGAAAATGATTTTCGTGAAGAGGAGAATACATGGCTTCATCTCCGCTACTCTTCGAGCCTTGAATACGTAATTGCTTGGATGATGAGGAGCAGAGCCTGGCTTACCCATCCTGGAAACGAGCAACTCCAGCATAGTTCAGAAGTGTAGGATTGTCTGGCTTGAGCCTCGCATTAGTATCATCAATTCGAAAAGCCTGCATTTTGTCACTCCAGTCCCGCTCTAGCCTCTCCTTTGCCGCTCGATTTCGCCCAATTTGTTCACGAGCCTGAGCAGCAAATTCTTCGAGGCGTTGCTGGGCCTAAAGAAATAAAAAATTCCTAAAACTTGGATTCCAAGTTATTTGGAGAGGGGCTCGTTATTTCCTAATTAGGTAAGCGTTAAATATTTAGACTAAAGAAAGTAGTGGCGAGGGGGGAGGGCGGAGGGGATTAGTTCTACTTTTCCTCACTTATGCTAAAGTTTACACACCTCATTTGGATTGAAATGAGGAGGAGGATTAGAAAAGTTTAACCATAAGGAGAAAGTGTTGGTTTCCTTATCTTTTTACCTTGAGGACTAAATCCCTTTCTTTCTGAAGCTCCTCTTCAACATCATCACGCGTGAGATCAATCCCAACACGAGAGAGACGCCGACGGAGACACTCGCTCACAATATGAAGAATCAAATCCCCAGTTGCTCTAATTGCATTCTCGATACGAATTCTCACACCCTCCAAGAGACGCGTCTCCTCTCGAAGATCCTGGAGGATAAAAAATAAAACAGATCAATAAAACATGGATCAACAAGGGTAAAGGAAAGGAGCAGACAGAAAAATCTAATCTAAGAGAACCTGATATTTTGAAAAACAGAATTTTCTACTTGGAAATTGAAATTAGTCTTTTTTTTTCTCTCTCAATTAATTCCTGATTGAAGGAGTAGTGAATTAATTTTCTATGAATAAAATGAATAAATTTTTAGATGGAGCTGAATTACTGGCAATAGTGTTAAACATTGAAGGGAAGTAGAAGAAGTAAATAAAAAAAAACTGAAGTTTGGAAGAAAGGCTAGCAGAAATTCTGATTGGATTTGCATAATTTAATTGACAAGTGCAAATGAGAAGAGCTTGCAATAAACTGAGTCCTTCCCTTCAATCATACCGTTAAACTCATTGTAACAAGGTTTTTAGAAATACTGCTCACATGTCGTGCACCATTTTCTATGCAGAAAAGATGATGGAGACGCCGTGATGGTATGATAATCAGAGTCTAGGGAAGCCCATCTCATACACGCATTTCACACCTTCTGTCCGTAAATATACCCTCCAGAAATAATTTTTCATTTTCAGGGAAAAGCTCCAACGTTTTTAAGCAAGAAAAGCGGCTTTCAAATTTCTGATGCAAAAATGTTGCAAAAGTGAAAAATAAGTCCGCAAGTAAATGCTTCAAAATGCTAAGGTTTTCTAATCACGAGGTAATTTTAGGCTTGGGTTTTAATCGCTGCTTGAACCCAGTTTGAACCAATAAAAGCATTTTTTTCCAGTTGTAGTATAGGTTAAAAGAGCTGAAAGCCTGCTTAAAAATGTAGCAGCCGCCAAAATCCCAACACTCACAGATCCAGGAACCAAAAGCTTTGATTTAAAAGGCCTAAGAGGATTCTTGAAACTTGTGGAAACTCTCACAGAACTAGCTGACATGTCTTCTGGTCAGGACGAAAGAACTAAAAGAAAACTACTGCAATGCTTTTTCAAGACATTTCTCATGTTTAAGAGAAGGTTTTTCTGAAGATCCTGACAGCTAGAAGACTTTTTGAAAACAATTACAAGGGTTTTACTCTAGATTTGTACAACTCAGAAGAATATTTTCTTTTTGGGAGTCTATCCTTTCTCCTAACCTCCAGACAAACTTTCTCCAATACTATTTTTCATTCAAATCCTTGGTTTGGAGCAGTGGGTGCAGAATCAACGTTTTCTTACTTTAAGCATTAAAAAATCC